>OZ038372.1:124708080-124784554 GCA_964036015.1 Leptarthrus brevirostris
GTGTTCACGGTGAGCAGTAGGGATATTGACAAAACTTCGATATTGAAATTGATGTCAACATCGACGATTGAACATCGATGATCGATAATAACTAATCGAACTCAAAACATCGATGTTCGTTAACAACGATGTTAAATGGAATGAATTTGTAGAATGGCGAAATAAATCAAGATACTTGAATGTTATAGAAAATCTGTGGTTTTTCCGCACTATAAGAAGGACAATAGGAACAAATTAACTAACGACCTGTTGCAGATATATCTGGAGTTGGCAAGTTCTTTCAGACGATTATTTCTGATTCGGAGTTTTTCACTGCAATCAATTTATAGGTGTCTTCCAATATGACGTTTACAACTATCTATTTTGTGTTATGTCGTTCCATGAATACAATTGAGTACTGCCTTCTTATTCACGTAGCCCTCCCCCCCTCCCCCCTCCAGTGTGTTCTATCTTTCCTCAAAACCTGCGCCTCCGTGGGCTTTTTCAATGCAGCGACGTCGTGAACGAATCGGGAAGGTCATTAGAGCTTGTTTTCTCGACGGACCCGTGTAGCTCGTTGGTGAGTAGTTTTTCTTCTTCAACTGCAGGCTGTTTCTTTAATTTCAAAGCGGCTGATTTCTCTAATCTTAATAATTGGCTTCTTGAATATGGTTAAGCGAAAGTGTTTGGTGGTGAGGTTCTGCTCCTGTAGATGCGACGCATACTACCAGACTTACTACGACCTCTACCTTCAGTTCTCTCGCGATTTGTTGACGTCCTAAAATAGTTTTCTATTCAACTCAAGAGCCATTCTGTTTTCCAACTCTAGATAATTCTGGAGATTTATAAATTCTAAACGACACAGCGACGGTTATCCATCCTCCCTTAGATTTGGTGATCGCGAGAGCAGCGACCCCGCTGAGGTGGTCAACTTCTTCGCCTACTGCTTTCTTGCTTCGTTCTGTGATTCTGACTGTGATACAATTTCTAACGATTTGTCCAACTTTACTAGGGTTCCACCCACTTCTCTTAAGCCCAAGGACATAGTTTTTGACGCAGTCACTATCACTGAATACTTGTCGAACTTGTCTGACGGATTTTCTTGATTGAGACCACAGGATTCTCATTCACAAGCTTCATATGCTTGGGTTTTCGCCACTTTCTATTGACTGGCTGTCCTCCTAACTGTTCGGGTTCACTCAACGTGCCTTATTTCACGGTGCCTTATCCAACGTAATCTCTGTTCCTTCCGGCATCCCTCAGGGCAGTTTTCTAGTTCCTCTCCTTTTTATTATATTTCCTAATGATGTTTCGTTGCTCCTGACTAACTTCAGTATCCTGCGTTATGCCGATGGTGCCAAAATCGTCCGCGTCGTCTCTTGTAATGACGACTGTGCTTTATTAAACTCCGACATTCACATTTTCTATGATTGGAGTTCTAGTGATCGTCTCCCCCTTAATACTGACAAGCGCGCTTTTATGACGTTTATCCTCAAAAGGAGTCCCATTCTCTCTGACTACTCTTTGAATGGAAGTACGCTGGGAGGCTTCTTCCACGACTGACGATGCTTTTATTGCTGTGCTTTATATTGATCCAAGATTCAATTTGTTAAACCTTTTTTGAATGAAGACCAGAGAAAACAAGCAGTGGTAATGATACTTAATTTCAGTTGAATGTATCAAATCTAAATGTTATTTACTTCACAGCGTCATCTGCTTAAAACAAATAGGTTTATTAAGCGACTCAAGGGAGAAGCAGAAGCTGAAGAAAGCAGCTGTGAAGAAGGCGGCAGTTCATCTTCATCTTTACCTACTTCTAATAGACACTTTTTCAAACTATAAAAAACGACGAAGTCTTTGTTAGGTGCTCCAACCAATTCAACAGAAAAAAACTAGTAAGCAGAAATTAGGAAGCTTACTATTAAAAAATCAGCTTAAGGCTCCTGCCGATGACAAAGTCTGCCAGGTCTCGGGCGTGGCTCCGTCTAACTTGCCCGCTGTCTCGCCCTCGACCCCTCTGTCTTGTGCTGCTGTCCTGTCGATCGATACTAATATTGGCCCATCTGGAGATGCTGTTCAAAAGATCAATTCGTATTGTTCTGAGAGGTCTTTTAGTGAGTCAAAATATCACACTACCAAAGACAGTCGGGTCTCTCGGTGTCTTTGGAAGATTTTTACCTCTTGCACTAAAGAAAATCAACCTTTTCAACTGAATTTATGCAAAATTTGTTAAGCTTACTGAATTTGAAACTGTAGATCTCCTGTTTATAGTATGTTGCTGACATTCTAAGATTACATTTCTAATGTGGAGATCAATTTTATTTTAACAATCGCTTCAAATTTTTTTAGAGAACTTGGTAATTTTTTACATACTGCTTATCACATTATTTGAATGCTGGTGAAATCTGCAAAGTTTTATGCAGCTACGAGGGTAAATCAAATATAAACGATACTTGCTTTATAAAAATTTTTAATTTCGTTTAATAAAATAGCCAAGCACGCATCATTTTTCAACATTATCTCTTTGTAAACGCATTTTCCCCATCGGATCGGGAGATTTTTGATCCTGGCATCGTAAAATGAAGAGGATTGTGTTAGGAGTCAATTACGCAAGAAAGTCTCCACTCATACATCGTCTGGAATCTTATTCCTCCGAGTTGTTGTGTTAGCGGCCTAAACGACTGGAAATCGCAGTGCGTAAGGGCTACAGGGGGGGGGGGGGGTGCTCAAGTGGTGTCCATATAATTTCCTCTAGTCTTTGGATAGTTGAACGTGCAAAATCGGGCCGAGCGTTGCCCTGGAGGAGAATGACTTTTCGATTCGGTTGGTCACGTCCCTTCGAAGGATACGCTTTTCTCACCTTACTTAAAAGCTCATAGTAATTAAAAGAACTTATTGTACTCATGCAAGAAATGAATGCACAAAACGCCACGTCAGTTGAAAACGATTGGGAGTACTTTGCCGTAATGCTGGCCCAAGGACGGCAAGCGTGTTACTCATTTTCAGCCCGCTAACGTCCTTCCTTGAACTTCTTATGATAAAAAAAAAGACGCGAGACTTTGACAGTGTTTGATCACCAAATTGTGCAGTCAATCATTTCAAAATTTCAACTGGTTTAACTCCTTCTTAAGTAAAAAATTTAATAATAACGCGTAGTAGAAAATGATGACAGCTGATAAGGACAAATTAAAGAAACATCTTTAATGGAAATACGAGGGGCAAACAACTTCGTTCCTAGTAGTACGAAGTACAGTACATAAGGACTTCATCCTTCACTGATGATGTACCCAAATTATTAACTGATGTTATATCTTATGACAAAAAGTTAAAAACAAAATATATAATTATCGAATTGTTAAAGTCCACTTGGAAATATGTATTAAGTATAAGTATTTAAAAAATCCCTTTAAAACCGAAGGCAATTATCAGCACTGGCATAATAGGACGGCTATCAACACTGTCACGGAGCCAGCATCAGCAGCGGTTCGTCTCGGTAATCTGTTATCGAGATCTCCGGTTTATCATCATCGATGAATCATCACCAGGGCAGTAGCATCCCAGATGTCAGCCGTTCAACACAATTGACCAAAAACTCTAATTAACAAAAATGTATGTCAGGTAATAACGTCTATAGTCATTTAAATAGTGTTTGGTAAATTATCCCTTAAAACCCGTCAACTTCAACACTGTTTTTGTTTCATTTATAAACAATACATCGATAATTTGGCCAAAAGTGATGTGACTGATTTATAAATTTCCATTAACCAGATATAAATTTCTTGCGAGGAATTTCGGTGGCCCATATCACAGCATCGGGCCGCAGGTTAGAGTCCTGAGAATTTTGCTTAATTAAAATCGATTTCAGTTCTTCCTCTGTTTCTTATTCCAAGATTAGGATTACCGATGATGAAAAAAATTTGAAAATGTTAGTCGAACGACAAATGTCGTCAAAATTGGAACCGGGTTAGGTGCGTAGTACAGAGTCGGCGAGTAGTGTAGAGGAAGTTATTATTTTCAGGAAAAAAAGGAGTAAGGAATTCAAAACTGACGGTGAAAGTCAATGCACTTAAACCTGAAAAGTCATATTCTGAAGAAAAATCTTCAGTTGCAATTATGAAATTTAGAAAATTGTTCCTTGCCCTGTTTCAAGTGCAAAAAATTTCCTTAAAACTTTTTGCACTTGAGAAGCTTAGCAACTTTGTGGCGTGTAAGCTTGAAGTTTATGCAAAAATAGCAGTCGAGCATAATTTCCAGAACGTTCTGTTAAAACGCAAACCGGAAGAGTTTCACGATGGAAATGAAAACTTGACACTTTTGGACTTTTCTTATGGGTTACAAGTTAAAGCAACGCTATGACTGCACCACATTTTTCGTCGCTTATAATATACACGTCACACACGTTTTTGCCTCATGATTTTCGTGTGTATACAGTTAAAAAGTTAGAAAGCCCAGCGGTAGATAACCCAAACAGAAAGACAGTTTCGGTGCCAAGTAACTAAAGAAAAGTTGGTGAAATTTTTTACTACAAATCCAGACATTAGGCATCAGTATACAATGCCTAGTGCCTGGTGATACAGGATAATCGTCAACAATGTCCCACCACTCCAGTTTAAGGGCTTATCATGATCCTCACACGACACACATAGGCTTAATGCTGAAACGGCAATTTAAAGTATTTGACATATTTATCGTGACGTGTGATTTATATTGATTCTATATCACTGGGATTTATGTCCCTCGTGGACTCTGGAGCGATACAAATTTGTTATTGATGGCTGAGGTTGAGGAAACTTTTGCGCCAGCAGGCATATTTAAAAAAAGGGAGATTCATTGGAAAGGAATTATTTATTTTTCCCTCTTGATACCATGGGACTTGAAGAGATTCACCGCCAGCACGAGAGCCAGGCTATATTTTATCCTGGTCTTTTATCTTTAAACACATGTTCGTCCATTTTTTTCCTCCAACAAATGAGGATTTGTCAATTTGTGTTCGATTTCAATAGTACGTGTACCATATAAATCATATCGTGGTATTGGACTGTGAAGTCACTTTTTATTCCTGACCGTTTGCGATTACAAGCTTGTCCTGATTTTATCGGAAATTTTAATTATATTTATTTGCTGGAGTGATTTTTTCTATTTGAGTCTTGAACACCTTTATTTACGTTAAATAATTTTGCATGGGAGATAATTTTCGTGACAGGATAGCATCAGGATGCACTCCTTTTGCCAAATTTATTCGTGTTGAACAATTTCCCCATACAAGTGACTGATTACATTATATTCGAAAGGGCAGAAAATTTGGCAGGACAAAAGGAAGCGGATTCGTTATAATTGAAAAGTATCAAATCGTTCCAAATAGGCACCGATAGCAAGGGAAAACCGTCGAACTTCGACACCCGGGAGACATGAGATACTTTCATTTATTTTAACGACAGCCAGACGGACGACATGGGAAGTGAATTTACATAATTATGGCATGAACTCGTTGAATATTTGACGTCGAAGTGAGCGCAGATTCATTTGCATATGGAAAATGTTTTACAAAAGATTTACAGCAAAGGCGGACTACTGGGACAAATCTGACATGGAACAGTCAACATATTCGCTAAAATGTTTCGGAATTAATACTCTCGATTTACTTAGGCTACACAACATTCAGAATAGAGAGGGCACTTTTCCGCTTCAATTTGAATAATTGGTTTGTTTACCAGCTCAAGAGCGCAAGCTGAAAAACTAATGTGCAGCTATAATGGTATGCAATACTGAAGGAAACCTCAGTCAAATTAGGTTCTTGGCATGTTCCCAAAGCAATTCAGAGCAATGACAGGAACATGATTTCATATTCAGGCTTCCCGTGGAGAATTGCAGTTATGATGAGCAGAAACATTTTGACTGGTGAGCTCCCTATTTCCAGTTTCTTAAGAATGTTCCAAGAAAAGAGGCAGAAATCATCCGCTTAAGGGTTCTGAACTGAAATATTAAAGCTCCGCATACCCTACAAATCAGAAAATTTTCTTTATATGCCCTTCTGCTTGAAGTGCTGTTTTTCAGATTTTATTTGTTGGCTTTGTAAAAAATTGAAGTAATATACTCGTTTCTTCGTATTCCCTACACTGATGTCAATTAAATTTTTAAGAATATGTGCCTTTTACAAGGATAGTTGGCTCTGGCTATGCCAGTGAAAGTATCAAATTATTGCTAAATTTCTATTTCAGTTGTACTATCTGCAGAGAAATTCTAGCTGATTGTTTAACATCGAAAAACCCAATCTCTCATCTCTCTCATCTCATCTCTCAGTTATTTTGTTTTAAATCTTTTGACTAATATGAGGGATGTATAATACCACCCTGTATTTCAGATCTGACGTGCCAAAATGAGTGGAGTAAAAGATCTCACCTAGACAAAGGCCGGGGGGGGGGGATTCTTAACCGTTTGGGAGTTACAGGGTGATTCATAAATTTCGGTTTTTCATGGTATGCACATTACTCTTTTATTTTTATCTTTTGATCTACCCAACATAGCAACATCAAAGAAATGCTAAAAACTAACTATCCTAATGAACTTTCCAAATGTCAACAATGTTGATCTCACTACTACCACTGCAGGTACAGTCACGGCGAAAATTTAAAAAAATATTATGAAATTACCAAAATTTCAGCATTTTCCCAAATTTTCTCCGAAATTTATGTAATTAGTATACCTCTTTTTTATTTTTATTGGATTACCCGTCTTAATACCTTTCCAAAAATGTGTCGCTATGTTGAGTAGATCAAAAGATAAAAATAAAAGAGTTATGTGCATACCATGAAAAACTGAAATTTTTGAATCACCCTGTAACTCCCAAACGGTTGAGTCCCCCCCCCCCTCCCCCCTGCCATACAATTTTTCGTTTGTCTGAGTGAGATCTATTACCCCACTCATTTTGGCACGTCAGATCTGAAACATCCTGTATAAATTTTATGAATCGCTTACTTAAAACTTGCATAAAGCCTAGTTATAATAAAAGGATGATGATGCCAACATGGCGCCGACTTAAAAGTACTTAGGAAGTAGCACTGACAGTAAGTTAAGCATCACCTTATATATATATATATATATATATATATATATATATATATATATATATATATATATATATAGGGAAATTAGTGAACACATGATTCTTGGCATTGTTCCACCGTGTCCATAAGATAACATTGAGAAGAAAGAATTAATTTGTTTTGGTAGGTAGGGTAGGTTCATTCGCTTTGCTCTACGTGATCTTCTGTGGGTATAAAGATTCAAACTTATACCTTATGAAAACCGTCTGAAACTGATCGACTTACAACTCCTAAGTAAACGTCGTGATGTTTCCGACATTCCCTTCATTCATCAGCTATCAACTGGTTTCATAGACTGCCCTTCAGCCCTGCAATCTTTACCCATCTATACCAATCCCGGCGACCTTAGGCCCACTACCCTTTTCCGACTGGACCACCATCGCACGAACTACGGTCAACGCGAACCAATTACCAGAATGCTACGAAAAGCCAACGACCTTTCCTCCTTTGACTTTCATCTGAGTAAATCATCCCTTCACAAAGCCTTATATCGACCCCGCCCATCTTGATCGCCTTTCTTAATTCTTCTTCCTTCCAGTTTGTATTTACCATAATTATAGCTCATATTGTAGCTTTACTATTTATTTATTAGTATTAGAATCGGCTTGTATTTTTTTATTTTTTTATTATTATGATATAGCTTGAATTAAGCTTAAATAAATAAAAGTACAAATAAGTGTTAAGAGGATACCCAGGCATAGACGAAATACCAGCGAAAACACTAGACGCAGCTCCCACTGCTGAGGTTAACAATATCTGTTCTATCGAATGGAATGAAAGTACGATTGTAAAGAGATTGAGAAAACGTGACCAAACAAATTGATATAATTCGTATTGCATCTTTCTTTTCTCTGCAGTTTACAAAATGGTGGTGGCATAATTTGATTCTGTTGCCTTGTGCGGCGCAAAAAATCTTTATCTCCCACAGCTAAAATAAATAATGCCAATTAACAACTCTGCCCCATGATGATGGCAAAATGATTTTGGGCAGGTATATTAAGATGTGCACAATATATGCAACTTGAGGTATTGAATGCTTGTAGTAGAGATAGCCGGATTTTTAGTTGCTAGTTAAGTCAGTATGGTGGAGTAAGTGATAATGTTTGGAGCCCTACCAGAGACCAGTCATGCGTGTTTTCTGCTAACAATAGATTACGCTAATACCTAGCCCATTGAAAATTTCAGAATAATACCCGTGGTATGAATTCACTTTAAATTATAGGTTCACTTTCAGACGTTGCATCCGATGGAGTGATTTCTAACTACTGAACAATTCGCCCATTTTATTAGAGACTATCTACCTGTGCCCGGCGTTTCTCGGACTTGTGGTGAGTGACGTTACCGATTATTTTACATGTCAATCCTTTCCATACCCACCACTGCAGTGCTAGATATGTTTTAATGACATAGGATACAGCATTAAAAATTTTTTTTTTTTAGTTGTTAGAAACGAGTATTGTGTTAAGTAATATTTATATTTCTTACGTCGCTCGAGTTTTTAAAAGTTTTGTTCTCATTTTTTCTGTTTTGATAATAATTATTGTAACATTGTAAATGTCCGAAGCCCTGAGCAGAGAAGGTTGAAGAGCAGGGTTTAATATTAATGCTAAAACCAAACTGATGAGCTTGGACTCCTGCAGACAACATGAAATTTATCTGGAAGAGCAGCAAATATAAGAAGTGGGCAAATCTTGCTATATTAGAACCATAGTTAGAGCGAACGGCGGAGCTGAGGTTTCAATAAGGCTCTAAGAAATGATCCAAACAACATCGCACAGTAGGCGATAGATTACAATCCCCACAGAATTAAAGCAGGACGCCGAATTGAACGACCGCGCAACACATGAAGAAGATCCGTCGAGATAGAAGGTACCCAGATCAAGAAATCGTGGCCACAGTTGAAGGCGGTGGCGCAGAACCGGACCAGGTGGAGAGTCGGTGTAATGGACCCCCTATGCACCCTCTCAAACTAATATCGGACGGATTTGATTATTTATACATGTGCGTATTTTCTTACCCCCATGCCTAGTGGTGTCTTATCACCAAACTATTTAACGGGCTCGGGAGTATTATTATTAATCTTACTGACCCCGAAAAGTATGGATTTGTCAGTAATATTGATGATTTCGATTATTTCGACATGTACCCCGTCCGTTTACCCGCAGAAGTCCCATCGAAATTAGCCATTTCCGAGATTAGTCAGAGTCTTTTTGGATTGTTTGTACGTGATACTCTCTTCCCACCGCATACATAGAAATGTCTTATCATCAGATTATTTAACGGCATCGTAGGTGACTCTTGTTAATTATTTTTACATGTAGCCACCACTCCCACTCAACCCCCCCCCCCCCCCCCCCCAAATTTTATAAGTAGCCTTAACTATGCCTGCGAAAATACTGTACTTTCCCCTGAAAGTCGCATCGAAATCGGATTAATCGTTTTCGAGATGAGCCCGAACAAACAGAAGACAATAAAATATTCAAAAAAAAGTTAAACCGACTTCAGAAATAGCTCTAAAAAGCATAAAATAATTTTTAATTTTATATATATTACAGCATTTTGGAGTCGGTGCAAATTAAACAAACTAAACAACTACAACAAAAGTATTTAATTGTCATTTCTTATGATTCCGTGAGCTGAAGCGTTCAGGTTGTATTATGTATTATTTTCAATTATGGTTGTAGTTGTTTTACTTATATAATTTGCACCGACTTCAAAATGTCGTGATAGATATAAAATGAAAAATTATTTTATACTTTTTAGCGCTTTTTGTGAAGTCGGTTCAACCTTTTTTTTAAAAACTATTTTATTTTTCACTTTTTAGTGTCCGTCCCACTAAAATTTTTTTTCTCGTGATATCAATCAAGGAACATACTCTACCAAACAGGAAAAGAATCATCAAAATCGGTACACGCGTTACGAAGTTAGACTACCACTCCTCCCCCACCCTCACCTTAGGACCAAATTATTCTCCTATTAGCAATCGGGGATCAAACTCTATATATTTTTTTTCTCGTGGTATCACCCAGGGAGAATACTGTACCCAACAGAAAAAGATTAATCTAAATTGGTCCACGCGTTACGAAGTTAGACTACTCCTCCTCCTTCCCCACCCCACCACCAACCATAGGACCAAATTATTCTCCTATTAGCAATGGTGGATTACACTCTATACTACAGAAAAATAACCATCGAAATCGGTCCACGCGTTAAAAGTTGTCCCTACAAAAACAGAGAGTACCAGCTGCGATAATTTTATATGTACATATAAAATGTATAATTAATTTATTTATTTGTTTTATTTCTAGGAATTTCTCGCAAAGTTAGTTCAAACCAAGTATGTAAACGCCAAGACCTACCTTTTCTCGAAGCGTTTCGTCGTATTTTGAAAACCTCATAGCTTCGGTCTGGATAATACCAGAGAGCCCAAATTCTTAGAATAAGATGTAGTTACTAAGTTTCATTTGTTCAGCTGTTATACTTTAGATTTTATTAATACCTGAAATAAGTCGATTTCGCCACTCATGATCATCAAAACCTCTAGGGTACTTCCCGAAGTTGTAGAAAGCTGAAATTTGGTATGCTGGCTAGGATTAGCACACAAACAACGAAAGTATTACGGAATCTGTAACTAACCCCCCCCCCCACCCCCCCCAATAAAGGGTGGTTCCGGTCTGTGAATAAAATTTCTTATTGGTAGGTACTTCCAAGAGTTCTACAAAACTGAAATTTGATGTGCACACTAGGATTAACACAGAAACAACGAAAAAAATAAGAAATGTGTAATTTTCATCCTTTAACCCCTCGAAAAGGGGGTCTGGTTCTGTTTTATAGAACAATTCCTCATAAGATAATTTCCAAACTTTCAAAAGCCCTAGAAAGCTGAAATTTGGTATGCAGACTAGGTTCTTCACACCAACAGCGAGAAAATTAAGAAATCTATAACTTTCACCCTCCAACCCCCCATAAAAGTGCAAAAGTTCTAGAAAGTTGAAAGTTGATGTCAAAGCTAGATGTTATTAGTGAAACGGCGAAGACATACTTTTTGACCAAGATGTTGGGTTTCTAGAGTTGGGGGTTGTAGATTTAGGCCTTGTAGAGTTAGGGGCTTGGCTACACATGAGATCTGAGAACTTTTTAACAGTTAAAGCGGTATGAGCTTAAAAGTTTTGGCAACCTTCTTTACATGAAATGTTTTTGATGGGATATAATATTCCCTTTCATATATTCAGTAAATCTATTCTAATTCTCTCACTTGGTTTGGTAAACTATTGAAAAGCTCATTCCTCTATAATATAATGAATCTTGGGAACCTGCAAATTTTATTGGTGGCCGCCTGACTGACTACTGCGGCAGGAGTGTGGGGCACTATTTTAGATATTAGAAGCGACGTTTAAAAAAAATCGGAATTGTACGAACATCTACATCAGTGTATCAAACATCATTTATAGCACGCAAAAAATTGGGCCGAATTTGGTTCCTTGCAGTACTCGTAAGTCAATGAATTTACAATTTGGTACTACGTTATTGTATTTCTACTACTAAAGCAGTCTTTGGTTGTTCGATGAACTTAACTTTTCAAGCTTTTATTTACCTTCACCTGCTCGTCCGTCGCCAAATCTTACAACCCGATTTTCAACCATTTCCCGATATCAGATTGACCTTATTTTACATCTAATATGGCGGATGCTTTAAGGGGTTATATACAAAGTTGGGGCTCAAAAAATCGAAAATTTGTTGATTGCATATTCTGAAACTACATACTTTCGAAAAAATCTGTGTGAAATTTCATCCAGATCGGAGCACTAGATTTCAAATGACAGCCGTTCACAGCGCGCTAGTTCCATCCATAAGCACTTGGCGAGCGCCGTCCAAAAACTTTAAACGTGATGATCTCGGAATAGAGTTTTTTGAAAAATACCGTTGCGGTGAACGTGATATCTCAAAAAATTTTCAACCGATTTTCATATTTTTTTTAAATTGTTCGTATTTACAATCTCGTGTACTTGATCGGTTCCTTTTTCATCTAAAAATTTTCGATTTTTTGCAATGAATTTTTGTTTAGAATTTTGAACACCTCAAAAATCGATTTTTTTGTCAACATGGTTTTTTTATTGGAAAAAAATTTTTTTTCCGGAAACCGAACCACAATACATTTTTCTTCAATAATTTTTTTACTCTTTTGATTTCAGTTAAGCGGTTCGCCTTGGAGAGTGTTCACCGCAAGCCTCTGCAAAAAAAAAACGCGCTTCGGGGGAGGGTCCATAACTCCGACAATTTTTAATATTTTTTTATAATTCAACTTGTTTTTTTTTTCTTTGATAGTAATACCAACAAATTGTCTTACGCTTTTTCTGTTAAAATTTGCATTAAACCCTTAAAAAAAATCACCAACTTAGCTCACTTTTTCCCCTCAACTTTGTATATAACCCCTTAAGATGGCGGATGGTTTTAGATGTTAAGTAAGGGCGACGCAATGATTATACAACTAAGAAAAACCTTCAAATAATTTGTATTTTAAAAAATTAAAAGGAACGCTTTTATAAACATACTGAAAAGAATAAAATATGCTGTAATTTATCTGGGCCCTAAGTTTTTTGCTGTAGGTCAAGCGTACGTCGCGTTTAGTCGAGTTGGGCTTTAAAAGAACCATAGATTGATGAACTGCATTGTACTAAATTAACTGCTAAAATACTGATGCTGTGGGGTATGGGATATGGGGTATTGCTGTAGTTCAGAAAATAAAGAAAAGAACGTTAAAATACGTAAATAGGTATTAACTTGGAAACTCATGTTTCAATGGTATAATTAAATCTGTAGGTACTACGTATTCGAACAACTTGTTTTTAAAAAAAATTGTGTTTTTAATATATTTTATTTCTCAATATTATTCCACACACCGTCTCAAATGCCCTGGTCGAAATCCCGATTGTTATTCAATCAATAATTGCTTTCTTACAAGATATTAATGTAATTGTTCCTGAACTACATTTTCCATAATTTTGTCACAAGTCTTTAAGACGTAAATAAATACGCCCAAAATCTTCTTCCTTCAATAGCTTCTTTACTTTTGAGTATAGGTGTTATAATGGATTCTTTTCAAATATGTGGAGAAATTCCTATATTCATTTATTATTTCCACAAAAATTGGTCTAATTACTAGAAATACGGGCTTTATTACAGAAAAAATGCTATGCTTTCTATCAGATGTTTTCTTTAACTTATACACTGTTTGCCGTAGAATATTGAGTTCAATTTTTCAGAGTTCAAATCATATAACTTCTCTTAAATAGCTTGTTTTGTCCATTTATTTTTACTTTCTTTTATAAGGTTTGAGTAAATGTTTTTCGCTTGCCTATATTTTCCCAATCTGTTGAATCTTTCATGTTCCTAAATCTTTGCCCCATTCTGGTTCTACCTCATTTTAAAGATTTTATTTCTGACGTGTGCCATGGATTATAATGTTTTTTTGCCAGTTTTGTGTAATTTCTCTACAAGAAATTTGTCCACGTTCTGTCTTAAAATTGTTATAAAAATGTCGGATTTTGTATTAATATCGTTGTTTTCAATTTCACTCCAGTCATATCTTTTAATTCTCTTCTTAGGTTTTCTTATCATAATTGTTCCAGCACATCCTAATAAAAGTTTCTTCTTCTGTCTCCTTTTCTTTCAAAATGTTTATTTTCAACAATTGGAGGATTTTCCAATGTCCTTGCATATATAGACTCATAATTACAAACACAGTAATATTGACTTTTCCGTTACCATTGTTGGCTTATCAATTGTTTAAGTTAATCCTAAATCAGAAATTGTAGTTTTTATTTCGGTATGTACCATTTTTCATCCAATCAAGGATAAATAGGTAATAAGATGGGCAATCTAACCAAAATAAAAAAGAGGTGTATTCATTACATAAATTTTGGAGAAAATTTGAGAAAATGCTATATTGTTGGTAATTTCAAAACATTTTTTTCACTTTTGAAAGTGGGTGTACCTGCAATGATAGAAGTTAGATCAACATTATTGACAATTTTGGAGGGTTCATTGGGATAGTAGTTTTTGCCTTTTGTGTGATGTGTCTGCGTTGAGTAGATCAAAAGATAAAAATAAAAGGGTGATGCGCATTCCATTAACATTTGAAATTTATGAATCACCCTGTAACTCCCAAACGGTTAAAATTGCGCTCTCCACCGCTTTACAAATTTTGTTTGCCTAGGTGCGATATATCAGCCCACTTATTTTGGTATAACTTGTGATACCCTGTGTACAGCAATTAAGAAACATCATATTCAGTCACCGTAGTCACCCTAGGTACACATTTTTTTTATCATTTAACAATGAAGAAACGGATTCTGTACAGCAGAATCAAAATAAAACCTCTCGTTTTTTTTTTTGGAAAGTGGGTTAAAATCAAAACACGCACACGACATATAAAAAACCACTTCAGATTAAGCCACCCTGTTCACCCTAAAACGTTCGTCATTCAACTAACTTGGGCTAGGCATCAAAATCAGATATTTCCCCATAAGTGGACTTCGGATAGTTCTGCATCGTAGTGACGACATGATTCGCATTTGGCGAGTGATACATTAAAAGGAGGTCAATTAACCGGTATTTTGGCCCAAAACCGCAACAAATTCTGGCACCTACAATACCAATTCCGCCCGTTTTCAGGGTTACTGAATCCGATCATCTTAATAAAAATAAATTGTACCGTGCCCAACCCCTAAAACGGCCAAAAAACCCCCTTCTTCCGGTTTTCACGCACGGACGTGCAACAGCATAGTCTCTCATGGTAACTGTTTTTAATCTGACCGGGATATAACAAGGGAAGTAGAATTATGGTAGGGCATGACCGTTGCTACTCTTCGGGGTGTCTATTCTACCCTCCCAGGAGGTGCAAAAGTGGTTTCATCTATCTTCTAGATTTATACGTTAACCCCACGTTTTCGAGGATTCTGATTACAAAAACAAATAGTGTCCGATGACTTTAACCCTTTATACCCCCTCAAATGGGCTTATTGGGTTGAGTATGTTCCCTGATTGGTACCATGCCGAAAACTTTTTGGGGGGGTGGAATCAAACTTTGCAACGCGAATTCTTTTTTAATCCCCTATTGCTATTATAAAAATAAATTTAGTAAGAGGGTGCGGGTGGGATAATGGGTAGGCCAACTTCGTAAAGTGTGAACCGATTTGAATAATCCTATTTTACGAAAGAATTTTTGTGAACCCCAAAGGAAAACTGAGTGTCAAGTATGTCAAGTCTGATTAATTAGATACCGTCAATAAAAAAGTTAAAGTGCAGAGGAGTCCTTTTGAGTGAAAATGACGTAAGGATGTTCAGAGGGAGGTGGTCAATAGAACACTAATTATGAAAGGCGACTAGGCGGAATTTAAAAGTAAACAATCCTGTTCGTTAGCAACAGTACGAAAATTTTTTTTATGGAGGATCTTTGATACATCGTTGATGTAAATGATAAAAAGCAACTGTCCAAGATGGAACCCCTGAGGAGTTAGGTATTTCATTGAAATTGATTGTAGCTGCGTCGCTCTCTGATATTCAAACTGTGGTTGTTGGCCTTGATCCGGGCTTAGCATCATCGATGAACTCTTCGCCAGTATTGCCCATAGTCGATGATGTTCGCTTTAATATTAAACAAGTAAAGCATGACATCTTCGCTTGGTCTGCTGCTGTTTCGACCAACAATGAGCTTATCAGCTCTCTCGCCACTGACGTGAGGGCTCTCTCTGCTCGCCCAAATGCTTCTGATATAGTTCCAGTGGCATCTGCTCTATCTGATGACCCCGGTTCTCATTCGCTGGGGCATGACCCTCCATCTGACGGGTCGCCCATGCCCCAGGATCTTCCTGTTTGCTCTGCTACTCTCGGATTGGCATCGGTGGAGTGTGGTCATCCATCTCCATCTTTAACTCTAACGAATAATGCGGATGGTTTGATTGACTCTCACGCTGCTCGCGGCGGTACTAAGTACCGTTCGCGCGCTTCCCGAAGGCGAGCCCAACGTGTTCGTGCTCCTAATGATTCCGCTTTATCGACTGCATCTTCTAGTAGCAACCCTCCTCATTGCCCAGTGGGACACTCTAGCCCCAACCCCCATTTCCGGCCTGAGGCGAGCCCAACGTGTTCGTGCTCCTGATGATTCCGCTGTACCGACTGCACCTTCTAGTAGCAACCATCCTCATTGCCCAGTGGGACACTCTAGCATTTCTGCCGATGAACGCTCTACCACTGCGCTTACATGTACTTGAGGTTTGCGCAATTACCGAAGTCCATCTTCATTTCTCGTCTTGATCCATCAATTTCTGTTGATTACGTAATTGGTTACGTGAAGCAGAAGAGTGGGGCTGATGACTCTGCACTCATCTTTTGGAGATGATATCTGCCCCCATTTCTAGCCTGAGAACATCATCGCACATGAGTTTGTGCCCCGTCGTAAAAACGCAGGTAGCACTCACAATAGAGCCACTAAAAATAACCAAAAGACCTAAGTACGCTTTCCCTTTACTACCAAAATGTAGAGGGATTAAGAACAAGAACAGGCCAGTTATTTCAGGCCTCTCAAGTCTGCCTCCATTGCTTTGGATATTATACCTCGTGAAATTATCATGGATGGTATCACTGGACTTTTATTTTGGTCCTGATGGTGTTCCACCTGCATTCTTGAAATCCTGTTCTGACGCCTTACTCACTCCACTGGAACTCATTTTCAACAAATCCTTTCAGACCGGTAAATTTCCTACGTTATGGAAGAGCTCCTTTATAATTCCTGTTTATAAAAAGGGGCATAAAAACTTAATAACAAATTATAGGCCAATCGCGAAGATTTCCTGCATACCCAAGTTGTTCGAATCAGTTATGTATTCACAGCTCGTTGGGCAGTGCAAGGGGCTAATCTCATCTAATTAACATGGCCTTATGCCTGATAGATCGACGACAACTAACCTGCTGGAATTTACAACAGAAATAATCTCTGCCTTCCAGCGAGGTCTCCAGACCGACTGCATCTACACCGACTTTAGCAAGGCATTTGATAAGCTCCCTCACTCTGTGATTATTCTTAAACTTGAAAAGCTGGGTTTTACGCCTCTATTGCTCGACTGGATCCGCTCTTTATTAAAAGATAGGTCATACCGTGTATCTTTCCGTAACACTTTATCTAGAGTTGTTAGGGCTTCATCTGGTGTACCGCAGGGTAGCCACCTCGGGCCGCTGCTGTTCATTATTGCCATTGACGACATTGTCCCTCTGATTAAGCACTCCCAAGTCTTAATCTACCCAGACGATATGAAGATTTTTTCATGCGTTAGAAACAGTTACGATTCTGCCTGCGTTCAGGATGATTTGATACCTTTAAGGTTTGGTGTGCCTCAAATGGCCTGCAACTTAACCTAGATAAATGTGAAGTTTTTTCATTCTCTAGGAACCTCAATCAGTTCGTATTTTATTATACCTTTGCGGAAACTATTATCCGTCGTGTGGAGTCCGTTACTGATCTTGGTGTAAAGCTAGACAAAAAACTCGATTTCACTCTGCAAATAAATTATATCATGTCTCGGAGTAATTCAGTTCTCGGTTTTGTTAAACGGTGCTTCTTTTGTTAGACCAATTCTCGAATATGCATCTCAGGTTTGGTCTCCCTGCTATGCTGTTCATTCTAGACGCATTGAGTCGGTGCAGCGGAACTTTGTTAGGTTCGCACTAAGGGATCTCCCGTGGAGTGATCCACTCAGGCTTCCTCCTTATGCGGATCGCCTCCAGTTGCTTAATATCCAGTCGTTGGAGGAACGACGTAGGGTTGCTGACCTAGTCTTTATTCACCAGCTTTTGAACTTGAACATAGATTCTCGCCCTCTCTTAAGGGGTTAGGTGGGTTTTAGAGGTTCAAAAAAAGGGTATTTTTACTATTTTTTTTTAATAAATACAATCATATATTTTATTTAAACAATTCAGCATATCAAAGATAAATATTTAAACAGTATTTTGTGAAATTTTTATTTAAAAATTCCGAAAACTCAGCCGTTGGTACCTCATCTCCCTTGACGTCTCAAAAAAAAAAATGCTCTTGCCGTGGACAGCATAACTCATTATTGGTTCATCTAAAATCAAAAAACTAAATATATTTCGTTAGTACATGGATAAATCTCGTTATTGAACGAAGGAAAATAAAAAAATAAAAATTTGAATTTTTGACAGACTTTGAACAAAAAAACACATTTTTTGGTCAAATTTTCGCCATGTATTGGCTCGAAAGAATTAGTTGTAATAAAAAAAAAATAAATCCTTCGTTCAATGACTAGATAATGTTATTTCAAAGATGTGTGCAAAATTTGAACAAAATCGCTTCATACCTTTTCGAGAAATCATGTCCACCAACTTAAAAAATTGAGTTTTGAGATAAATGCGTTTAAAGTGCGAAGCGCTGCACTGACGTGGCCTGATGGGCGGTACTTCCGAAGGGTCTATCTCTTATTACTATTTAATAAGAAATCGATTTTTTGACATTTTCAAACCCACCTAACCCCTTAAGCTTGGTTACTTATAGGCATTGCCCGTATAGCTTTACTACATGTTGTCTATTCTTGGTCTAACTATGGTATGCATGAGCCTATAAATCGCAGGTGTAGAGCCGTGAATATGTGTCCTATTTTTGACCTGGCTCTTACTAAGGATTTGTTTAAACGATCTCTGTTGATTGTAGTTTTTGGGCTAGTTTTAGTTTTTGTTTACTAAAAGTTTTTTGTTTTTGCATGTTGGTGTGGGAGCCTCATTCACCTCAATATGTGTACTACAGATACGAAGACATCCATTTTGTAAAAACTGAAGGAAAACCTAGAGATTGTAACTTATGAATAAGAATTTTGTGGTTGATTCTGTCGAAAGCTTTACTGAAATCAGATGCAGTCGACTTGCTTACCAGCCTCAATGACGGAAACTCAGTATTTGGAGAAATCTAATAAGTTTGTTGTGGTAGATTTACCCTTCATAAAGCCGTGTTGAAACGAGAACACAAAGAGTTCACAGTAAAACTAAAACACATCACATATTACAGATTCAAAAACCTTCGCAATGCAACTTAAGTTAGCAATAGTTCAATAATTCGTTATGTTACACTTATTCCTTTTTTATGTAGGGGAATAATCATAGAATGATTCCAGAGATTCGGAAAAGTGTAACCACGAATAGATAAGTAAAATAACTAACCAATAGCATAAACAAGGGACGCGCTACATGCTTTCAGAATAAAGGTTTGGACCGCTCCAATAGCTGTTGGTTAATTTCTATAAGTGCCTTAAGAAGGTAGCCTCGTCAAATATAAGATCCTTCAGTTGAAGGAAAGTCTGCGGAAACTTTGTCAAGTGAGTAAAATTCTTATCACTAATATCACAGTCTTTGTCTAGAAAAGTAAAAGGCCACCGAAGAGATTAGAAATAACCAAGGGGTCACTGCTCCCACAGTCCTCTAGGTTCAACATTTACGCTTTAAATGTACGATCCTCCAGAACTGCTTAGACCCACCACGCAAAGTCGAATTGATCCTGTCCAAATAAATATTGCACGAGGACTCTAATCAAACTATAAATTGATTGCGCAAATTCGAGGGAGATAAGTAATCAACATCACTCCGAGAGATTCAGAACCTCTTCTAAGCATTGCTTTTTAAATCTTTAATGTGTTAAAAAGAGCTATTAAGCCATGGTTAAGAAGTAGGATGACTTCTATATTTAGAAATAGGAACACATTGCGTACAACAAATTGCCAAATTTTTATAAAACTTTTACACTGCTTAATCGACGTCGCGCTTCTTAAGAACATTTGTCCAATCAGAAGGCAGAGCCGTTAGAGAAATCAGACTTTTTAAAGTTATAACAGTAATCTACAGAATCATAAGAATATACGATTAAAAGATCAAATCAGAAAGTAATATGAAGCGTAGGATACTGACCGGTTTCAGAAACAATGGGAGACAATCATCTTCTCACGATTGTACCATAGGAATCAGTAGATCCACGAGTTTACTTGAGTCGCTGTCAGATCTACGGAGATATGTTTATTTGTAGGATCCATGCACGAGGCGAAAGAAGTTAGGCTAACCTCAGTTTTGGAGCACTTCGTCGGTTGTGAAGGCACGCAGGAATCGAGGGCCGTATTGCTGATCGTCGGAACATAGGGTGAGCTGTCAACGATGCCAGTTGACGGTAATGGTAGAGCGACACTACCCTTCGCGCGATTGCGGCGCCTTCATGCTTCATGAGACGTGGTGGCCTCACTCGGAGAGATGGCCACAAGCGAAGAATCCAAACCATCCAGGGTGACAGAAGGAGCCGATCGGTATCCCAGGTCGCCCTTAATGAGCTTAATATTGCATAGGATGTCTTCAATGACGGAAATGACAAGCGCCGGAGTTGTAGAAAATTGGCGACAAGTTACAAGGAGCATCGTATGAAGGTCGTTAAAAGAGGCAGATATGCCTGCAACTTCAGAGCAAAGCTCATGATACCCAGAATCTCAGAATCTTCAAGAAGTTTATAAATCTTTATGTTGACATTGTTTAAGTCGTCAGTAAACAGTTGCAATCCGTTCCAATTTGAAGAAATAATGCCAACTTTGCCAGCAGCTAAAGACAAGTTTGATGAAAGTGAAGCGGCGATACCTTCAATCAGGCGCAGGATATTGCACGGCTTTATATCCGCACAGTCGAAAGTCCAGCTCTAAGCGACCTGGAAACACGCTTTAAACAGGTTGCATGAAATAATGCCATGAATGAAATTTCAACTTTCAGTTGATTTTAAGAAACTTTCCCTTATTTATTAGATAATCAAAATCGGAAGGTAAAAAGTAAGCACAATAGGCAAGTAGAATCAATATTTTTGTAAACATTTTTTTATATCTTTAAAACACTTACAAAACAAAAACGCGACTAGAGAACAGAAAAACAGCTAATGATGTTAAATTACCTTACACTTTGGTTCTATTTGTTGACAATCATTAAGTGGCAAAGCAAGCAACGAATTCACTTTAGTTTCAGATAATGGTATGTATTTTGTATCTAACGTGAGAGTGTGAAAGGGTTACTATGACTTATATCGCTGCATGTTGCCGGATGTAAATAACTCTTCCTTAACTTTTATTATTATTTGTTAATCTACCCAATGTAGCGACATCAAACAAACGCGGAAAAACTACTATTCCATTAATCTTCCTAAAATTGTCAACAATGTTGGTCTAATTCCTACCATTGCAGGAACATTCAGCATATTCCCAAATTTTCTCCGAAATTCGTATATAAAACCAGAGGTAAACATATCAAATCGGATTTTACTTAACTTCGACATGTTTAAAAATTTTTGTTTTTATCTCAAAATGTAGCTTATAGTTCATAAATAATATGTGAAAAATTTTAGAATGTGATCTGCATTCGTATCGGAGATAGAGAATTTAAACTTAAATTTTTTCATGTTTCCATACAAAACTATCGCACTGGCCAAACGGCGACTACGCGCTGCACTGTCTTCGAATGCAGATAACATTATGAAACTGAACAGGCCTTTACTATACATTTTAAGTTATTTTTTGAGCTATTTAAAAAAAAAATTAAACATGTCAAAGTTTGTCAAAATTTAATTTTAAATATAAATTTTGGATTTTTTACATGAAAAAAATCCAATTTTGAATTCGATACCACGACTGTGAAGAGCAAACAATTTCCTATAAGAATCACAATTTTACTTATTTTTATATAAGTTTCTTAATATGATTAATTACCTTTGAAACAGGTCATAAATAACTTCTTCAAAATTGTTGGTTGTCCACTTCGCGTAAAATGCCCCACATCGAAAACCATTTAATGCTTCACATGTTGCTTTAGTTATTTGTAAGTATTTGTAGTGACATTTTCTCTTATAAAAGAAACGCTCTACAAAGGGACACCGTAAAACATGCTTGCAGTAAAACGACACAAACTGGCTACCTTGATTGAAATCCTATAGGTAAACCAAGACCTCCGTACTGGTCAACGGAAATCATTACCCTCAAATAGTAATGCCGTAAACCTTTTCATCAAGCAAAGAGAACTAATGGAACGACTTTCTGCAAGGAAAGCCTATTAACTTTAAAAACCTTTTTTGGACAGCAAGCGATCTTGATGAGAGTGCTTTTGTAATAAAATTGAAGGCACCTCTGAGGCGCGAAATTTGCGCCGGACCCTAACAACAAAAACACTCCCAGACTTGTCGTCAATTAAAATGTAAGCTGGAACTAATCGCGCATAATATCACTGTAGCTACTGTTTGATACTCATTTACGAAGCAGTTAAACAACAGAAATCGTTTAGTTTTTAAGGACTTTTGATAGTCTCCAGGCTTGGATGGTATAATCCCTACTGAGCGGCTGCCGAACTCTTAATTTCGTGCTTTAGAAGCCAGTTTAAACCTGATACACGTCCGAGATTTGAAGACAGATGTTAAGTTTGTTCTCACTGCCAAAAGACGAAGGACCACTTTCAGTAAACTTTAAGACTTTTGGCCAATAAGTGTTCCTTCTATTGTTTTTTTTTTTTTTTTAAAAAGCTGGTAAGACTTATTTATGTCTGTATCAAGGAAAGAGTTAAACCGTCTAAACTCTCTCAACACGCTTATAATAAATCAACCACAGGGAATTCGCGCTAGCAGCTTTCTTTGACATTAACGGTGCTTTTAATAACGTGAAACTAGAGCCGATTAATGCATCCTCAAGGAAGCTGGTGCTAGATGATAAGACCTAGAGGATAAGGACCTATAAACTTTGGTTAAAAGCAGTTAATAGTGATGATATGCGGCAAGAGGCACTCCTAAAACAGGGATCATCTTGCCGCTTCTATGGAATTTGCATCTCAACGATTTATTCTAGACAAAATTCTAAGTCCGGGCAAAGGATTCCGTTGTCCTGTTAACCTCAGGTAAGCCCCAAAATTAGATGAAGTGATGGAGCATGTCCTTTTTAGACCATACTTCCAGGTCCAGATGTACAAACTGGGAAATTTTCAATAATTGAAAAAAAAACTATACTCGTCAATATAATTTATTCATAGGTACCATCCAAATAGAAGTACCTTAATATTGTTATACTTCTACAAAGCAGGTATGACTCTTTTTTTACTTAAGTATAATGTTTCTCCCTTAAATACTTCAATACTAAATGGGGTCCGACTAAACTAAGTGACCAAGGCAAATATCTGGGCCTAGTTCTATGTATCTACTGAAAACCTAATAGTTACAGAAGAGCACAGCGGCCGTTATCTCTTACTCGTAGCAAAAACGCAATTGGCAAAAGATGGCACCTAGAGCCAAGAATTACAAACTGGCTCTAGCTGCCATCTAGCTCGAGAGTACCTCTTCATCTGATCCTAAGGTTATCGCTAACCTCTTTGCACACTTCTTCAGTAAATCTTTCAGCGACAATTCTCTACAACCCGACCTTAACTATTTTGCATTCATGGACAAATGCACTCAAACGTCGTTTTCATCTTTTGACCCTGATCCTGAACTAGTCGCCGCCAGTATTAATAGGCTTGAGGACGACTTTCACCCAGGTCCTGATGGCATTCCGGCCATTGTTCTGAAAAAGTGTGCCATACATCTAGTCCAACCCCTTACTTTGCTTTTTCGTCTCTCGGTCACTCAAGGGGTTTTCCCTCAATTATGGAAAAATTCGTATATTATTGCCATCTTCAAGAAAGGTTGCAAGAACGATGTGTCCAACTACAGACCCATTGCTACATTATCATCCATACCTAAACTATTCGAAAAATTGGTCTATGATTCCATGTTCTTCCACTGTAAGTCTATCTTCTCACATTCCCAGCATGGCTTCCTCAAAGGTAGATCTACAACCACCAACCTTACTGACTTCGTCTCTAAAACCCTATGTGCCCTGGAAAACGGTAAAGATGTTGATGTTATCGCCACCGATTTTAGTAAAGCCTTCGACAAGATCTCCCATAACGTTATCTTGTTCAAACTTGATCGCCTAGGCTTCCCCCCCAGATTCATCTCCTGGATCCGATCCTACCTCAACAACCGTCAGTACAATATTCTTTTCAGTTCATCCATTTCTAACCCTATTGTCGCTCGTTCCGGCGTCCCTCAGGGCAGCCACCTAGGTCCATTGCTTTTTATCCTCACAATAAATGATGTTGAATGTGTCATAAAACACTCAGAGTTGTCCATTTATGCCGATGACATGAAAATAATCAAACATATCTCCTCCACTACCGACTCTCTTCTCCTGCAAGAAGACCTCGATTCATTCATCACATGGTGCATGAAAAACTTTCTAGAGCTCAATGTCTCCAAATGCCAGTCCATCTCTTATTCTCGCAAGCGTCTTACCGCCACCCCGAGAGTCTATATGTTAACCGACGTACCAGTCCCTATCGTTACCTCTTTGTGTGACTTAGGAATAATCTGTGATAGTGAACTCAATTTCCGTTCCCACATTGACAGCATAATTAACAGAGCTAACTCCGCGCTAGGGTTTGTGAAGCGCTGGTCTAGAGAGTTCTCCAATCCTTATGTTTCCAAATCTCTCTACGTCTCCTTCGTTAGACCTCTCCTTGAATATGCCAGCCAGGTATGGTCCCCTACACAAACAACTCACATTAATAGGATTGAATCTGTCCAGCGTAGGTTTATTCGCTTTGCTCTACGTGATCTTCCGTGGGTTGACAGATTCGACCTTCCTCCCTATGAAAACCGTCTGAAACTGATCGACTTACAACCTCTAAGCAAACGTCGTGATGTTTCCGACATTCTCTTCATTTATCAATTATTAACTGGTGCCATAGACTGCCCCTCAATCCTGCAATCTTTACCCATCTATACCAATCCCCGTAACCTTAGGTCCACTCCCCTTTTCCGACTCGATCGCCATCGCACAAACTACGGTCAAAGCGAGCCAATTACCAGGATGTTACGAAAAGTCAACGACCTTTCCTCTTTTGACTTCCATCTGAGTAAATCATCACTCCACAAAGCCTTATATCTTGACCCCGCCCATCTTGATCCTGATCGCCTACTTTAATTCTTCTTCCTTTCGCATTCTGCCAGTTACCAATATATATAGCTCATATTGTAGCTTATACTTTTTATTTATTTATTCCTAATTATTCATTTATTATATTCTGTAGAATTAGTATTAAGTTATAGTTTGTATTAAATTTTTTATTTTTGTGTTTTTTATGCAATAGCTTGTATTAAGCTTAAATAAATAAATAAAAAATAAAAGTCAGCATAATTTAGCTTATACCTACATTTGGCCTTTATTTGGAAAAGTTACCCATGATAAGGTATTAGAGAAAGTTCAGGAGATGGCAGTACGACTGAGGCAGGATCGTAATTAGCATCAAGTTTGCTTTGCCTGCTGATTATCCAAAACTCTGGTTATACCTAACTCAACGAATAGATTTCCTTAACAGTGGAATCATTGCATCTAAGTATAGGGTGATGGCCTCAATTGAAGTGTAAAGAGTGGACCTATAAAGTTTCTTTCCTTTGCCAGACCATTGCAGCTTTTTTACACTGCTCTCATAGCCAACTTACTTCTCTCAGGAATCTGAGCACGGATTTGAGCTCTATGTTCTTTGGCTCCGTAAGCCCCAAGAAGAAGTAACTACCTAGTGGCCTACCTCTATTTGTCGCCAGGACAGTCTTTTGGCATTTTGACATAGCTCCTATATTCCGGTGACTTTTTATAACCCCTACTAGATAGTTGGCGTCGGTTCACCTTATAATGTATTGTTTGCTAATACAGCATGTGTCCCAGTGCGTGAACCAATTACTAGCCTTGCTGCAGACATTGCTAGCAATATCTGCTTTAAGAATCCTGACCTCTTCAGATGTGGTCTCTCCAGATGTGATCTCTCCAAGTGTGATCTCTTCAGATCTATCTATCTCAAATCCTCTTTCTTTAATTCATTCGCTCTCTCATTGCTTGGGGCATTCTTATGTCCAGGCACCCCGCATAGGGTCACCTTGCGACATCTGAAAATGTCGCCTAGGCTGTACTTACATAGTTGCACTACCTTTTATTGCACCACCGCATCTTCCAGCGCCTTAATAGCCGCATGACTGTCCGTATATATGCGGATATTCATATTGTAAACTATGAGCCTAGATACTAGCATAGCCGCATGTCGAGGCAATGCATTTTCCGCCTAAAAGACACTGCATTTGTTTGACATTCTGTACGATTCGTGCCAGTGACATTTCCTGGAGGATACTCCCACTTTTCCCACTTTTGTGCCCACACTTATTTTTGATCCATATATGGAGATCTCTAATGCTTCCACCACTTCGTTATTAATCGTTATTAAAAATCGGCTGGATACCAATGTGGTCAGGTTATCCGCATATATAGAAATGACAAAACCCTTCTTTTCTAGTTAATCCAGTATTACGTCCATAATCACCAGCCACAGATATGGTGATAGCAACCCGCCTGTGCTATTCCTCTGCATGCAGTAAGGTCCTACATAAGCGACTCAGTGGTGTAGGATCTTGCTCTTCTCCTGAGGAACATAGAGTCAATCTAGTCACATTGACCCTTATGAATGACCATTATCCTCAGTCGATTATAGATGACCCCTCGCGAGTATAGTGATACTCCGGGAAACACCAAGTGGTTTAAGGTTCTTACTTATGGGGCCCAACGTGATATCACAGTGGAAATATGTGTCCTTACCTTACCTAGCCTATCATACGGATTGAGGAGTTTATAAATATATGCCCGAAGATTCAATGTAACTAAAGGTAGCAAGTTTTGAGAAATAACTAGAACGTAACTTATCTGATCTCCGCGAAAGGCTTAAATATAACGAGTATGAGAGAACAATTACGTTACATTCATTAATTTGCTTTTTAATACCACTTTAGTTCGTAAATCTTTTGAATATGTATTGCAACGCTTAGCACATAAAATATGCGAACTGCCATCTGAATGATGTGATATTTGACTAGAATTACCACTGTGCAGTACTTGAAACAGTAATTAAACAATATCTACAGTAAATCCTGCTGAAATATATTTCGAAATGGACGCATGTTAAATCTTCCAAGTATTATATTTAACATTTTCATATTTAACTTTTAATAAAAATCGCGTATTTCAATGAATATAATTTTACAAATAGTATATATCCAGCAGTTAAAATGTCTGTAATATGCACCTTTTTTCGCAATTATAATATTTAAATTCATGAACAGTTCCTCATTTCGATTAATGCATATTTCAGGCCAATAATTTTTAATTAAAATGCGAGAATTTACAAAATCACTGCATTAATTCTGCCAATATAAAAATCAGAAATTATCAATAGCGTTAAATTAAAATAAAACTGTACTCCAGGGCTGGCATACAATATAAAACATTTAATTTCACTTGATCATCCCTCAACAAAATTAATGTTACCGCTATAAAATATTCACTCATGCTTGAACTTCAAGGGGTGTCTGTGGTAAGCTTTCGCGCTAAAATCTAGAAGGACAAAGTAAACAATTTCTACCCTCCCTTTTAGTAACCGATGTATCCAGATGAAAGGCAGACTTCAACGTTTCCACGTCAACCAGCCTCCAATTTAATTTATTATCTCATCGGCTCGTAAGGACAAAATAGCTTACATTCTTGTACGTATCTGGATATATGCAAAACTTTTTCGTTCTCAGCGTTTCGGAGGACGAGGAGTGGGAAAGCTTTTTGGAAGTTTTTACTTCTCGCATTTTTCCCCAAAGCCGGACTAGCGTATTGAAAACACGCGGAAGTACAAACATGACAAATGGCGCTCTGAAAGGAATCCTTGTAAACGGATGAGTGGCGTCGAAGCCTCGTAAACATAAGCCCCGTAGAGAAGTTTTATGTTTTTTTGTACGATTTTCATCCCTACTGCTTCTGTCGTGCAGTAAAACTAACGACAATTCCTGTTCTTGGCAAAGCCGACTTACTCAATAATAACCTTTTTAGTGGTAGGGATTATGTGGAATAAACTCTTAAGAAAGAACCTCCTTTTAAAATTTTCTCAGTCGTCATCGTTTTTAGCAATACTAGTTGAAAGGCGAAGCTTTACACCTTCCTATTTTACAAAAATTATGATCTTTGGCAAATTTATGGTCTGTCGGTTCATTTTATAGCAGTTCTTCCAAATTTTTAGAACGTAAAAATAATTTAAGTCTGTCTGTCAGGATATAAGATAAGAGTCACTTTTAGTACAAAACAATGGATTTCTATCACACCAAGGAAGTAATTTTGCTTTACTTTTATTACTCACATTTTTTTATTTCAGAGGATTGTTATGTTAGACCTCTTAAACCTTTTGTGAGCTTATATTTTGTTGATAAAGTAAACCCTTCCGTATTTCTTTTGTTTTGACCTGGATTGATTCTGCTGAAGGTCGGCTTTCAATTTACATATACTTACGCTTACATATGTATGTATAGTATATACTAATCGAAAATCAAATCACCTGTCACGATAGCTTTTATCTTGATATTGACTGACAGGTAACATGTGTATACTTTTAGCCATACCACAAACAATCAGCCGTCAACTCTTGAATATTTCTGAAAGCTTGCAAGTTCATACATATAAATCGCAAGAGATTTGTGCTGTGTACCACATGTCACAATTCCATCGCTTTACAAAATATGTTATTTTATTTTGTTGAGATGATACAGATAAGAGATAAGAATTTCAGCATCATCATTAAACAACTTAGTCATAAGGAGAGAAAGCTTTCAATTTTCATTGTCATGAAAACTTTAATATCAAAGAAAAATTAAATTAATTTAAATTTAAATGGCTATATCTGATATATAGACCAGATTTCTATCAGTAATCTTTTTTCCAAAAAATTAAAGCATAATAAAAAAGAGTATGAATAATAGAATGTGTTAAATAGGTTCACTAAAGAATTTAGTTTTGCAATCGACTGCTTAATTCAGCAGTTGCTGTGTGAAGCT
Organism: Leptarthrus brevirostris; assembly: GCA_964036015.1. NCBI lineage: Eukaryota > Metazoa > Arthropoda > Insecta > Diptera > Asilidae > Leptarthrus > Leptarthrus brevirostris. The sequence goes on from OZ038372.1 coordinate 124,737,172, forward strand.
GAATTGTGCAATCGACTAAAAACAATATGCATATTTTCATCCAAATTTAATTTTGCTTTCTATTCTCCTTCCTTTTAAATAAATTGCCGACAGCGACATCAACCAACATTGTTTACACTCAGATCGACCAAAATACATGGCTGATATGGAAATTGACACAGAACTGTTAAAGGTAGTAAAAAAGTTTTGCGCAATTGTTGATGTCATTTGAAAGAGTACATAGAGAAATGTAAGAAATATTGCTCGCCGGTGTCCGGAAGTCTTCAAAATTGGTAGCGATCGATTGATTTAATGGAGCTTCCTCGAGGTAGAAGAGTGGAGGCTCTAGCGCCAATAATAATAAAGGAGTATTAAACTACCAGAATTTGCAGGAAGGTGCAACAACTCAACCATTTCAAACAGAGGAACGAATCCGAACCTTTTCGATGCGAGATCTCTCTCTCCAGTTACTATAACCCCTTGTGGGGCATGAAGAGGAAAAAACAACACCTGATTACAGACAACAATAACAAATGGATATTGTTAGCAGAAAACAACCATGGGTCGCCGGCGATGGAATTCGAGCCTGGAACCTCCGGATTGGTAGACCGATAAATTATCAATTGGGAATACCTGCTGTTAGTAAACCCAAAAATACAGTTTATGTAGAAAAGAAGCTGAATGTCTTGAATGACGTCGTAGAGAAGGCCTATCGTAGTTCCTGCACTCCATCCGAATAGAGGAGCACAATCCGAGCCAAAGTTGTGGAAGGGAGCTGGAATCTCTTAAGAAGAAGGTAAGAATTTTATTCAACTTGTGTGACCGGAAAGCTTAAATATAAATTAATCCTTAAGAAGGACGCTGAAGAAAACTGTGTGAAGAAAGAAGAGGTTCTCGTTTAGATATATTCGTTTGGGTACCAGGAACATCTTTTAAGTCTGTCGGCTTCAGAAAATCGTCTCGAACGATCCGATCTTGTTCTGGATTTACTCGGTAGAGTGGAATGAAGGAGACCTTGGATCAAACAAACGAGGTCCTAATTCCCGGGACTAACAACTCTGTCATGCCTTGGATACCCGAAAGAAATAGTTTGCCCCCTTTTGAGTTGTATCAAACTGAAGTTAGAAGAATAATGATATCGGATTGATTAATAGTGCTATTAAGTTGTTTGAGCTATCAATATAGTGGGACCAGTTGGTATATGTTACGAAAGTGTAGCTTTTCAGGCTCGGTGGATTAATTAAGACATATTTTCAATCACAAATATTCACAGTTCTTATTAATTCACTGATTAGTTCGTTTCAGAATTGTCTTCAAAGATTTAACTTTACTTATTTGAACTTATCACTTCACTGATTGAAACACAACTAACTTTTCATAGTCGTCACAAGTCGTTGTTAGAGTAAGTGTCGTGTCGGCATACCAATCCGGAGGTCCGATATTCTAATCCCACAGACGGCGACCAAAGTTTGTTTTCTGCTGACAATAGATTACGATAAAAAATATTTAAAAAAATATAAAAAATATTAGTGATTCGGATTTCACTTTACATTGTAGGTCAACTTCCAACCGTTATTTCGAATCAGGTGAAGTTCTTCTCTCGTGCCATGCCTTAGAAGAGGTTAGGAGAACCATAGAGAACTTTTTAGGGTACAATCATATTGTAAATGGGGCTCTTCGGGCTCGACAGATTAATTAAGACAATTATTTCTAATCACAAATTTTCACAAGTTTATTTACTTCGCTTAATTAGTTCGTTTAACAATTCCCTTGACAATATTTCTTCACAATATTACGTTTCACTTTAACAATTAAAACTTATCACTTTATTGGTTAAAATACAACTTACTCACTTGGCTGCAACTCAGCCCTATTTATTCTACTTAGCTTAATTCTAGAAAGTTCAGCAACTTAGTTCTAGCCATTTCCGTTATTCATTTCCACCACACTAAGTCACCACCGTTTCGAGTCGGGCTTGACTTTATACGGCGTCTGACGTTTTTCTGGTTTCCGAAATTCGGGACATGCGCATTGCACAACTCGATTTCGTTTTCATCACGAAGCCTATGCCAGACTACAGTGTATGTTACACTGCACTGTAACACTGGCTGGCATAGGCTACGTTATTAAAGCGAAATCAAGTTGTACAATGCGCATGTCCCGAATTTCGGAAACCAGAAAAACGGCAGACGCCTATAAAGTCAAGCCCGACTCGAACCGGTGGTGACTTATTGTGGTGGAAATGAATAACGGAAATGGCTAATATGGAAATATATAAACTATTCGCTGTCACAATCACGAATGTAACTAACCAGTTTGCTACTCAACCCTAGTTCAGAAATTTCAGCTAGTTCTAGATATGTTATGTTATTCATTTTCACCTTCTTCATTCATCATAGGTTCAAGTCGTCCTTGCCTTCCTATATTTAACATTTCGTTTCCGTGATTTCTGGCCATCTGGGACATGCGCAATACTGAGGTAGTCTTTTAGATCGTTGAGCGTCGCATCGAGACTACCCTGGAAGGAGAAAGTTAAAAAGGCAATGCAGCACTCCAACAGTGTAGAAGCTGCTATAATCACCATGCCAAATAATCGCTTAAGCGGTACGGTATGGGCAACAGATTAAGTCGGAAAATTTGCTATTTGGAGATGTGGAAGGCACCCATTCCAAGAGATTATGGTGACGTCAGAGGAAGATTGAATCAGAGCCAAAATAGGCTGGCTCTAGCGAGTGCCTCCAATGCACAGTATGAGCTTATGCTAAACAAGGTGGTGGCAGATGCCGGTGAGAGAACTCCACTTGTCATTGTACGGACTTTAATGCTTGGTACACAGAGGACCACAAACCACAGCTGCTGTGCGGTGTTGAAAACCTTCATACCGCTAGAAGCGATCTGATGAAAGAATTAACTTGGAAGGTTAACGAGCATTATACGCACAGCGACCGGCAGGCATTAATTTATAATGTGATGGAAGGTCAAAGGAGATCGAATTCCAATATAGTTTATGAGATGGTATTTACAGAACTGCTGAAGAAAATTTGCGTGCCAACGGGAACCGCAGAAAGGCCTGGGATGCCTCAATTCTAAGACATAAGGGTAGTATTTACAAGAACCCAACCTAATGGTGGGACGATAAAATCAAGCAACTACAAGCTAAATGCCTGAGATTCAGGCGACAATGTCAGTGAGCCAGAGTCAAGACAACTCTCAGATGTGAGTGAGGCAGATGTCGACCAATGGGGTGGAGCTTTCATAACTGTAACTGCGAAGCTCAAACAAAGAAAATCCTGTCCGGAGCTGCTGAAGAAAATCGTGACTACGCTTTTCCCTTCCCAATCAGGATACACGACCCCAATAGAGGTGCAGGAAATAGAAACGATACCTGCAGTAACAGCAGAGGAACTGTTCAGGGCGTCCGCGAAGGTCGGAAACGATAAAGCGCCAGGGCTGGATCGTATTCCCAATCAAGCCATGAAAATAGCAATAAGAGTGCGGCCAGATATCTTTATCTCCACTTTCAACGCACCTCTAGAAGAAGGGGTGTTCCCCAACCAGTGGAAAACGCAGGTGTTGATGCTGCTTCCAAAATTAAAAAACCACCATTATTTACCCATGGTTTGGAAGGATTAGGGAAAACTTATAATCGTTTTTAAGTGGCGTATAAAGTGTACAAACGCTTGTATAGGGAATGTTCCACACGCACGAGATCTGGAAAACAGTAAAAGGAACTATTAGCTGCATCCACGATGAGCTTACAAGGTCAGAAAAATAGAAAAAAAATCAGCGATTCAGAAGAAGCCGGGGCAGGTATTAGCCTTCCGTGCGAATTCTTTCCCCGCGAAGAAATGTCTATCGATGGTTCCGTGGGTGAAATCGGATGAGGCGAGATGGTTTTAGATAGTTAAATTCTCACACTGCGGCTTTCGATGCCTTCCACCTCATCAAACATAAAAAGTTGTAGCATAAACAGTTAAACATAACAAAATTATTAAATAGCAAGACTTGAAGGTTCGACGCAGACCTCAGATAATATTTTTTTAATTTAAAACAAATCTTAGGCGTTAAACAATATAAAATTTGATACATAAAATTAATAACAATCTAACTGCAAAGGAGGACACATCTCCCATTGCCTAAAAACTAATAGGATTCTAGGCCGTTGAAAATACTCTTTATTACCTTATACGAATGCTTCACGAAAGTTGAAGATAAAATGTTAGGACAATTTGGAAGTTGAATTCTAAGGAAGTTGAATTCTAAGGAGTTTATGTGAGGGTATGTATTTTTCAATTAGTAGAAATATGACAAGGTGGGTTATTGACTAAAAGTTGAAGAGTCAGATTGTGTTTGGTAAAGGGGGTGTATTGTGAAATGAGGTGTTAATTGCCTTGGATGCATGAAACACGGAATTTCCAGAGTTCACAATATTTCCGAAAAAGGATAGAGTATACACTTATTAAAATATTTTGCCTTTTCATCTATTGTTTGCAGGTCGTATCTGTGGACATGTTAACATGTTATTAATTGTTAGTTAACTATTAACCATTAACATTAAATATATGCAAATCAGTGATTAGTCGCGCTAATTTCAGCTCCCACCAGAGTATTAGACGGAAGGTGTTGACTATCCAAAAGGGCAATAAGGCTGATTAGTTCGTTTCACAATTTTCTTCCCAATTTTGCTTCACAACATTTATTCGGACTTATCACTTCACTGATTAAAACACAACTAGCTTTTCATAGTCGTTACAAGTCGTCGGTGGAGTAAGTGGTAACGTGTAGGTCTACCTGAATCAAGATTAAAACTAACCAGGCTGCTACTCAGCCCTATTTATACTACTCAACCTATTTCTGGAAACTTCAGCCACTTAGTTTTAGATATTTCTGTTGTATATTTTCTCCTCCTTTATTCACCATTGGATTGAGGCCTCCTCCTCTTTCTATATTTCAGATTATTAGAGTCATATTAGTCAATACCTTCCGACTATCCAAAAAGGCGGTAAGGGCTTTTTGTCTCTAGCGAAAACCGTGAAGAAAAATTTTGCCAGTTCTCCATTACGTCCGCTCACCTATATTGGAAATGTTTGTACTGGATCTTTGAACAAAGCCAAGCTTCTTGTTGCCCTAGTGCACCAGCAAACAAAAGCCGCTACACTTTCGCATTGTGGAAGTTTTTAAGGAACTCTCTAAACTCGACGTCTCCAAAGCGGATGGTTTTTCGCCCCTGATTTTAAAATGGTGCGCCTCTAAGTAAGTTAAACCTATGAGCAAAGTCAAAGTCGTACTTAATTGGAGTGTTTCCTTCTACATGGAAAATCACACATGTTCAGCCGATACCAAAAAAACGATAGACATGCGACCACCCTAACTACAGATCATTTGCTCTCACTTTCGTTTTATTTAAGGCTTATCAACTCTCAATTGATGAAATATCAAGAAAAAACCATCTTATCAATGGTTGTCAGTACAGGTTCCGTGCTGTCCGGTCAACCGGAGACTTACTAGCGGATTAAAATGGATAGAAAATCTTTTGTCAGGCTGTTCAATCAGTGTAATAATAGACGGAGTTACTCATCCCTACAAAATAAATGCCGGCGGAACTAAGGGTACAGCTCTAGACAACCTTATTTCTTGAACAGAAAGTTACCTTTCAGCAGCACTTGGTGGAAGTCATTTGTTCAAAAATGAAAAGGAAAAAACACTTGTTTTTTCTTCTTTTTATCAATGATCTTTTGTCTCTCACTTACAATCCTATTCATTGTTTCGTCGAGGACAGCACTCTTGATTTCGCGTACTCTTTTGATTCTGTAATGAATTCTCCTGACAGCTCTCCAGAAGTCAATCGAGAATTAAACAACGACATTTATATTATTCCCGCTTGGGGCAGAGCAAACCGTGTTGTGTTTAATGCATCCAAAACTCAATGATGTTTAATATTCCTTACAAAATACCCAGCTCACCATCAAACTATCTCTGTCGACAGAGTGAATAGAATATATCAAATTCGCCCTCTTTAAACATCTTGGGTATTATCAAGTAACCTTAGCTGGACCGACCATATATTTTCTGTCGTCAAAAATGCGATAAAATGCTCGGGTTTTCTACAGAGATATGAGAAATATATCAGCCCGTCTGACTTGGCGCAGATCTACAAACCGAGATAGAATTATGTTACCAGTAGAACCCTAGTTCGGGAGAGCTTAAAAATACCGCCTCTTGTGGCTAGCTAGAGCTGCGCACATGAAGATTAGATTTTCAACCCTATCAAGTATCTGATATATATACTATATACTATATATGATGGTATAATAGACGGAGTTACTCATCCCTACAAAATAAATGCCGGCGGAACTAAGGGTACAGCTCTAGACAACCTTATTTCTTGAACAGAAAGTTACCTTTCAGCAGCACTTGGTGGAAGTCATTTGTTCAAAAATGAAAAGGAAAAAACACTTGTTATTTCTTCTTTTTATCAATGATCTTTTGTCTCTCACTTACAATCCTATTCATTGTTTCGTCGAGGACAGCACTCTTGATTTCGCGTACTCTTTTGATTCTGTAATGAATTCTCCTGACAGCTCTCCAGAAGTCAATCGAGAATTAAACAACGACATTTATATTATTCCCGCTTGGGGCAGAGCAAACCGTGTTGTGTTTAATGCATCCAAAACTCAATGATGTTTAATATTCCTTACAAAATACCCAGCTCACCATCAAACTATCTCTGTCGACAGAGTGAATAGAATATATCAAATTCGCCCTCTTTAAACATCTTGGGTATTATCAAGTAACCTTAGCTGGACCGACCATATATTTTCTGTCGTCAAAAATGCGATAAAATGCTCGGGTTTTCTACAGAGATATGAGAAATATTTCAGCCCGTCTGACTTGGCACAGATCTACAAACCAGGCCAGGCCCGACTTCCCGCAGTATCATCGTGTAGCGTAAGACTTTTAAACTTATTGGCGATCCTTTAATCTCTGAGAGAATTGACTCTCTGGAGCATCGTCGGAATGTCGGTTGTCTCTCACTCTTCTATCGCCACTTCCACGGCCATTGTTCTAACGAAACTGCTAGACTGATACCTTGTAGAACATTACAATGCGCGATACAAGAACTTCAAGTCGCTCCCACTCCTATACTGTCCATATCAGATTTGGACGTACCGTTAAATTTCGGGAACCTTTTTTAAGTAGAACAACATAAATGTGGAAGTACAATACGTTTTTAGACTTTAATAAAAAAAATCCTTATTTAATCATATATGATTGAAGTATGCAGAATTGTCTAATAAAATAATATTAACAATTACGCTCAGATACACTTTACTGGGTCCCTAACTTCAGTTGAACCTAGTTCGGCTAACTCCTTAAAAAAGGGGATCCTGCTGTTGCTTTGAGCCGGGCAGTTACAAATGAAATGAGGGAGGATTTCCTCTTCTTCCTCATCTTGGAAAGGAAACTACTGCAGATGCCATTTGAGAGCGCGCCTAATTTGTCAGCGTGGCTGCCTATGAGGTAAAGGCAATCACGACAGCGCCGATAAGGTAACGTTTACGTCCATTGTGTATTTTGAATTAAAATTAATTTAATTTGAATTTTCGTCACTCATAAGCCAGGCAGGAGTGGTGCAGTGCCCCATTTGTCCCACTTTTGCTTCTACCGTTCTAACCGAAAGATACCACGACTGCTAATAACTGATGAGAAGACTGACAGACTCATCCTGAAACTCAGTAATCCTGGAGTGTCATTTAAGCCTGTGGGAGTGCACTATGGTATATTAAACGGATATGTTGGCCGTGAGCGAAGGCGCGCTCATAGCATAATCAAACGGTGATTAAGGGCATGTAACAAATAGAGTTCAACACATCTCGGGCCTCACAGTGTGTTCTTGAACTCAGTGAGTGTACTCTGGTAAATAGGATGAAGGATGAAGGGTAAGAGGATACATAGGGACTGAGGGCAACGTTAAGGTGGATAGTTTCGCCAAGCGAAGTGCTGACTCGACCTTTCAAGGTCGCGAACCCTGCTGCCTTAGGAAGAGGTGAGATTTAAGTAGGGTTGCCAACTTTTTTGATAACACAAACGTATTTTATTTTTGAAAGAGGAAAATAAAAAGTATTTGAGAGAAAAGGAAAATATGTTTTAACTGTTTTAAACACATTTTTTTCCGCTAAAAAGTACCTAGTACAACTTTATAGATAGGGAAAAGTTATATACAAAATTGGTTTTTAGGGACTTTCTCTGTGTGGTCTTTTAATGGCAATGTTTTCCTTAGTACCTTATCTAATGGTAATTTCTATGATTACTAAAAGCATATATCGAAAAGGAAAAATAAGGAAAATTTATTTGGTCGTCTTGTAGGTAATAAATTAATGGCAATAGCTTTATTCCATTTACAGTTTGAATAAAAGCAAATAATCATTATAGTAAAATTTCTAATCTCATACTACAAATTCCTATTAAATAAATGTTGCTCAGTTAAATGTAGCAGCGAAATGTCTGATGAGGTAACGTGGACTTATGCTATGCCACGAGAGCATAGAACAAACCAATAAAATTCTCCAAATGAAATTATGTCACACGGGCATCCATTAAAGTCGGTCTGAATCCGAATTACTTCCTTCCGCAAATTATCCATTGAGCGATTAAAACATTATAAAACCAACGGCTGCTGAATTGACTCGTTGTCGAAAAGATGGTGCTGGAATCAACGACATTAATGAGCTCTCATTCGCCTCATATTTGCGTATAGTGCAGCACCCTGTTCCCTGCAACCGGGACAGAGTTCAGAGCATTCTGGGGGACTGAGCAGCTAATGGTCAGTGGGCAACCGCGACATGAGTGCAATGACGATCAAATTAGGTTGAAATGTAAACAGAGGAAAGGCAAAAGTTGGCAGTGGTAATTTTTTTATGTGCAAAACGGACATGTTTTTATTTACCGGGCCTTTAACAATTAACATGCGGGGCCAATTAATTTCTCACTAATTGGCCTCAATAAAACTGTTCTGGATGCTAGTAAACATCAAGAGTCAGGGAGCTGACTGCACTACTGCCCTGTATCCTATTGGTTTAATGTGACCAATTTTTCCTATACGCGAATGTTTCCCGTGGAGTGTGCACAAATCTCCGACTATCCATTCCATATTTGCTGAATTCTCTTAATTATTAGCAAGCGAGATAATTAGTTGTGATTAGGCAATAGCCATTCGTTGAATATGCCATTACCAAAATACTATAAACAAACACACTATGCCCGGATGTCTCGAAGATCGTTTCTCTTAATTTGAATTCCATTGTCCGTTTGCAGGCAGGTATCTTAATAAGCAAATTTTAATTGAAAGTAACCGCGATTACAAACACTAATGTACTAATGAGGAAACGATGATATAAGTTTATTTTGAACTAATTATTTAATGGCTCGGCAACAACCATCGTCAAGTTGTGTTTGGTCTAATAAAAGCCAAATACTACCACGACTTTAATGGTTGTATTTCCCAAAGACGACGACTGAAGCTAATAAAAAATTCAACATGACTTCAGCAGATAGCTCCGAAGCATATAGTAAGGATTCGGCATTCTTCCTTAACCTCAATTGAGACATGCAGGTCAAAAAATGTGGTCATTCGTTGGAAGGAAAGTTTTTGTAGTGAAGGATTGCATAATTACCCTTATTTGTTACTCCGATGGATAAATTATCTATCGTAATTTCTACAATACATTGCACAGTGGGCTATAGTTCACGTAGAACGGCTACAAATTCAAATTAAATTGTAGAAATTTTCTCCAACTCAGAAAGCACACTTCTGGACAGAAGCTTTATAGATATAAGTACTGAAAAAAAAAATATATTAAATAAACAGTAATGAAATGATATATGAGTACTTTCCTGTGTACATTGTAAATTGTTCCATCATAAGTGCGACTGTGCAAAAAATTTTCTTTTATTTTAGATTAAGTTGGATCAATAATGTGTTACCTGGATTATGATTTATATTTTGAAGCCCGAGATGAAGATCAACCCTTGAATTTCTGCGTTGTTCTCATAGCCCATTATCGGTATTCTTAAAGTTGATAAGGAAACACTGTATCGTTTCCCATGAAAAACTACTTGAAATATAATATATAAGGGTATTAGACTTAGATTTTGTATTACATTACTGTCTACCTAAAAAGAGAATGTATTAAAATGAATTTATAAAATCGATTTGATACATAAATTACTTGGATTACCTTCTTACCTGAATGAATTTGAGTAGAAGATAAACCTGTCACTGCAGTACCTGAAATGAACAAAAGAATTATACAGAATTAGAATTTTGATATAAACCAATAATGAAATATAAATAATGCACTTGTTGCTGAACATTTATCTAATTTGGCGGAGGGCTTCGCGGGTGGTCCCGACGCTATACCCGCATCCTTTCTGAAGAAATGCCGACTATCTATTGCCGGTATTCTTTGCCACTTGTTCAACCTGTCTCTGCAGACCGGCCGCTTTCCTGTACTTTGGAATACTTCTGTGTTGATTCCTCTTCACAAGAAGGGTTGCAGGTCCGAGGTCTCCAACTACCGGCCGATTGCCAGTTTGTGCCATGCCGCGCAGGTTTTTGAGTCTCTCGTCAGTGATGTTCTTCGTTTTCATTGCAGGCCTTTCATGGGACCGTAAACGCTTAGTCCTGGGTAAATTACTTCAGAAATAACCCCCAGCTGCCCAACAGCAGATGCTTGTGGACTTTTGATAATTTTAAAATGACCCAATTCGAATCGGTACAACCCGACTGGGGAAATATAGTGGTAATTTTAAAAATAGGGTACCTTTTCAATACCGGTATCATTGAGTATGTGAATTTCTTAGTTCCTGTCAGTTTTTCCAGAGTATGAACGTTCGGATTAATTTTCTATATAATTCGTAAAGTGAAAGCTGACAATAAAGGGGCCCGAGAAAACAATGAAGAAATCGGCGAAGGAAGCAAAAAAAAAAAAAAAAAGAAGATAAGTTGATGTTATTTAGTTTTTTAAATCTTTTGTAGTCTTCATTCGATTTGATAGGTTGATTTTATTAAGTTTTGATTTGATTTGATAAGCTGATTTTATTTAGTTTCCTCAATCTTTTTTATTCTAATTTTAGTCCCTGCGACATCGTGCTTTGGCTTGTGCTCAGAAATTGAAAAATATTTTGTATTCATTTTGTTTAAAATTCTAATTTTATGAAATAATTTCATTTGGATTTTTTTTTGTTTTTTTTGTTTTTTTGAATAGTGGAAATTAAAAGAAAACTTAATGCTGCTGAATTTTGGCAGTGTTTTGTTTTATTCAATTTATTTTAATATTTATCCTCAATTTTAACTCCGATTGTCTCAAAGTGTTTTCGAGTTCAACTATTCAAAATGTCGTAAAAGATATAAAATTAAAAATTATGTTATGCTTTATAGCGCTTTTTGTAAAGCCGGTTCAACTTTTTTTAAAAAACTACTTTATTTTTCACTTTTTAGTGTCTTATACTCTGTACAACAAAAAAAACCATCAAAATCGGTCCACGCGTTAAAAAGTTAGGTTCAACTCCCTGCCCCCACCCCCATCCCACCTCTACCCAACAGCAAAAGAACCATCCAAATCGGTCTACGCGTTACAAAGTTAGATTCCACCACCACCCCCACCCCACCAAAATTTTTTTTCTCGTGATATCAACCAGAGAACATACTCTACCCAACAGAAAAAGAATTGTCCAAATCGGTCTACGCGTTACGAAGTTAAAGTACCCATCCCCCCTCCGCCACTATAGACCAAATTTATTTCTCTTATTCGCAATGGGGGATCATACTCTGTACAACAATCCAAACATTTTTTCGACATGGTACCAATCGGTGAATATATTATACCCAACTAAAAAAGAATCATGAAAATCGCTCAACACGTTACGAAGTTATGCGAGACACATATTCAGGAGCTTACACATGAGATTCATAGGCTTATGCATACCTAAAGCCATAGGGGATATGTCGAGAGACCCTACTACGAAATCATGAAAGTCAATGTTCAAGTTCAAAGTTTATGAATAAGGACCAAGTCAGCAACTTTACGTCGTTTTTACAATGAGCGCATATTAAGCAAGAGGAGGCGGTCCACAAAAGTAGGAAGCCTGAGTGAATCTTTCCATGGGAGCTGCCTTAATTCAAATTTAACAAAACTCCGTTGTTGCGACTCAATGCGTCCAGCATGCATAGCATTCGGTGCATACGCAAGATTTGAATCACAAATGAATCACGGTCTGCCGATCAGAAAACTCTATCGAACACCATTTTACATAACCCAAAACTGAATTACTCCTAGCTACAATATAGTTTATGTGCAGAGTAAAATGGAATTTTTTTTGCAAGCTCCACACCAAGGTCAGTCACGGCCTTGACGCGCTGGATAATAGTTTACGCAAAATTATTCGAGAATAACATAACTTTAAATTTTTTCAAGTTAAGCTGTCAGTCTCCAAGTTAAGCTCTAGTCATTGAAAGTATTTAATTCATCCTGAATGTGGGAAGATTCACAACTGTTTCTAATGCAAGAGAAAATCTTCATATCATTCGCATAGCCTAAGATTCTAGTGCCTTATCAGGGGGACACTGTCTTGAATGGCAGGAATGAACGGCATCGGTCCCACATGACTACCCTGCGTCACACCTGCTAAAGCCCTAATAATTCTAGATATGGTGTTAGGGAAAGATACCCGATATGTCTTATCCTTTTAGTAAGAGAAAATTCAATCAAGTAGTCAAGTGGGTAACGCAACTTTCTAAGCCTGCCCTTAGTTACAGATCAAACGCCTTGTTGACACAGTCGGAGTACAACTTGAAAGGCTGAGATTTTATTTGTTTTTTTTTATATATTTTCACTTATTTAGTTAATAAGCTTATTTAAGATATTTGAGCGAAAAATAGCTCTTTAAAACATATTATTATTATTATTATTATTTATTCACTGGCATAGGTACAAAAAGATTCGTGAATCTTATAATAGTACATACAAAAATGGAAATAATGTTACATAATTAATTAAACTAAGCATAATTCATGTATAAAGTTAACTGAGCAAGAATATTCTCTAACATACAATTAAGAAAAGTGAAAAAATGTACAAATAATGAACAAGAAACCAATGAAGTGCGAAGAAACAAAGATACGATATCTTAAGTGCGTCTTAGTTGTTGTGAGTTGTGGTCAAGAGCCCGCTGAATGCCCGAACAGAAGGAGCACGCTGAACATCCACTGGCAAATGGTTCCACTTACGAATAGCCTGCACAAAGTACAAATACATACAAAAAAAATTACATCAAATGAATAAGACAATTCGGTAATGTAAGTGGTAGTTTAATGTCAATCAAAAAACAATAAACAATACAAAAATTAAACTTAACTAAAAATTGAAAATTTACTACATAAAAGAAAAGAGGAAAAATGCGATATGACTCATTGGCTAGATAAAAGAAACAAGAAAAGTGTGTTATTCACCTATCAGGTAAGGTATATCAAGTATGATGATTTGTAGTTGGAAGCTGTACCCAACAAACCAAAAATTCTAGGAACATCATTTCAAAGTCTTATACCGTGAATGTAGCACATCCTTGATAACCGCAAAATCCCTTATCTAAGAAGCCATAACAACTTAATTCTCTCTGATGAAAGAGAACACGTAATTTTTCAGCTAAGTATTCAGGAGTATGCATAATTAATATTTTGTAAACCATTACACATAAGTTGAAAGTGATAGAAGTATCTATATTGCAACCAAAAATATTCTCTTTACACGGGGGATATATGGTCAAATCTTCCCATTAATATAATCAATTGGCTTATTATATACTACAAATATCTTTAGATTTTTTTAAATCCATTGAAAAACATTCTTTACATCGAAATTTAGTTTCTGTATGGATAAGATTAAATTATGAAAGTTTGATGAGCAAAGTAGTTGTGCCCGCATACAGAATGAAAAATAATATTTTAAACTGTTAGCTATCTTTTACAAACACGAAAAATAATATTGGACCCAAAATAAACCCTTGGGCGACTCCAGAAATAACTGGTAAGATACGTGACAAATAACTTTCAGACTTTACACTTTGCAATCTCCCGGGTTTTTTAATAGCGAAAGAAAATTATAGTGTAGATTTGAGATCAAAAAGTCAGTATTTACACAATCAAAAGCCTTACTAAAATCTAAGAGTACTAATATCGAAGACTGTTGTTATCTAAGCAACATCTAACCGTTTCTGTTGAATACAGTAGAAATGTTATAATACTGTTGGAGACGTAGTTTGATCGATTGGTTGAGCGGCACGACACCACACGATGGTAACCGGGTTTGAGACGCGATCTCCTGGGCTGTTGTCTAGCTCACAGCAATGCAAAGCCAAGACATTCAATTTCCATCACTTCCCTTACCCTACTTCCCTTCCAGCCAAAACCATGCTAAACGCTTCAAAGAGTTATCCCCTAGGCTTTGGTCACATCTTAAAAAAAACAATGTTTACTGTGAGAAGCAGATTGAAGTTGATATAAATTATTATAAATATTTAAATAATCTAATAACTAACTATAACAGTAACTTAGACAGCATTGGTAGGATACTAATAGGCCGGTTATCCTTAGGCAGAGACTGGCTAGATTTTTTAGGAAGTGGTAACACTTTCACTAGCTTCCAAGAAGCAGGATATACACAAGTAGTAATACAGGAGTTTATTATATGAGTTATATGATGCATGGTTAAATATATTTAATAAAACGTAAATCAATGAAGACCAATTGCATCAGATTTAATTGATTTAATGACTAGAAGACATCCGTAGTCTCAACATTATGAAAATAAAAGCCATCTATCGGTTCTAGTTGATATAAATACTTACTAATCCCATCGTTTTTCGATGAATGATTATAACTAGTAATAATTTTATAATGTAATATCACGATTGGGAACAGATCAGCTTTTTTTTGCAAAATTTTCGTTTAGCCTCCAGTTGAAATTTAATGATTCTATGTATTACAATTATAAAGATTTTTCCTATTTCTGGAGTTCGGTGACTTGTCCAATGCTAAAATGCGTAATTTCTAAAAGAGCGTTTTAATTGCATCACTCATCTAGTAATTAAGAAAGCAGAATTCGTAGTATATAGTGGATCCCAAGAAAAATTAGTTAAATCTATAAGCATTTCATCCTGATTAATGTTATTGAAGTCGGCATAGTAAGTTGGAAAAGCTGGATTCTTCGCTTTTTCTAAATCAAAGACAGTAAAAACACCATCATCCTCACTTATATTGGTCTGATATTATGTGGAAGGTAAATTCCAGCAGGTTAGTTGTCATCGATTAAGTAAGATTAACCCTATACAGGTCTCCGATCAGCCTATAATTTGTTATCCAGTTTTTATGACACCTTTTATAAGCTTATAAAGGAGCTCGTCCATAGCGTAGGAAATTTACTAGTTTGAAGAGACTTTTGAAGATGAGAGCCACTGGAGTGTGTAGGACGTCAGAGCATGATTTCACGAACGTAAGAGAAACACCTTCCGAACCAGAGCAAAAGTTTAATTAAAGTTCCCTGATAATATTTATAATAACATCGGGAGATATTCTATTCAATTCTATTCTATTCTTGCAGCTCCAAGTCCTTTAGTATACCGCAGCGGAGAACGACAGGATAATTTCTATCGCTTGAGTGATATACACGAATTAATCAGATCGTAAATGCTATCGTAAAACAAGCAAATACACTCAACAATATCGGTATTACAAAATGGAGATAGGAATTCAATTCAGAGGATCTTGTCTAAAAGATCAAAATCAAGAACGTACTGATCTACATAAGTTGAGATCAGCACCATAGCAGCAAAAAGGAATGAAATCGGGCGGGTTTAAACTGTCGATCGCGAATAAGCTACGCAAAGCTGACTCGATTATAGTGTTAATCGAATCAGAATAGAAAATAACATCTAACTGCCTTCCCATATAGTTATTTACATTGCTCATTTGATATAAACTAGAGGAGAAGATGGCATCAAGAAAATGAACTTCAAGAAATGAGCGTTGAATGAACGTTGGGTAAATTAAAATCACCAATAGGGATGATTTCGACATCCGGGTTCGTCATATTATTAATATAATCTAAGCTAAGAATTATAATGGTGAAAAGACTTCGACCGTCTGCGTTAACATAATTTGTCAAATTTGGAGTAATGTAACAAAAGAGCAGGAAAACGGTCGACTTGACAAATGACAGCTTAGGAGTCAGGAGCTCAATTGCAAGGGTGACGGATAAAGCAGGAATTACAGCCAAGCGGCGATTAGCATACAATTAATTTACTGCCAAGACGAGTTTGCATCATTAAAATCATGATAAGGATAGGTTTCGGTCAGAGTGATAACGTCATAACAAGAGGCAATAGAAGCTTGAAATAATTGGCTTGAACTTGTTCTCATGCTATTACATTTGGGTGATAAAGGGAATTCTGATAGTGGCAGATATTGTCAGGGCTTCCTGCGAATTTACCACGGCGCACAAAATCAAGTGCGAGAATATTCTCAAACCAGAAATTGAAGGCAGACTTTAATTGGAAGAGATCCGGGGGAGAAGAGTCCCCGTGAAAGACTAGATCTAAGAAGCTTGCATCGGAGGAGGGCAGAGTCATCAGTCCCACTCCTCTCTCTCATGTACCCAACTGCATCTTCAACAGAAGTTGACGGATTCAAAAAATGACTTCGGATATTGAGCAACTCTCAGAGTGAAACCTTCATTTCGAGCCACATTAATTGACCTCAACGAATATGTAACTTGTGATGGATGATGATTAGAATGTGAAGCATATAGAGATATATTCTCAGCTGGGTCCGATGTATCATCAGGAAGATACACACATGAGCGCAGAGGCAATATGTCCATAATCATGACAGGCTCACCAGCATGAGTAGCTTCGAAAGGAGAGGAATCAGTGGGCGGTGGAAATGTTTTATTCGAATTGTTGTGTTTATTATTCTATCTATGTACTTCGTGTGTTAGAAACATTCATACTGCTGTGGTATGAATATTTCAGGTCGAGTCCAGTGAGGCCGAAGTGAAGAGCGATCCTGTTGGAAATACTCTAAAAGCGATGGAGTTGTTTGACATGTTTTTTGAAAAAGGTATAAATCAAGGAAGAGATGAACGGCTCGTTCTCTCTTTCTTTTTGTTCCTTGTAATTAGTAGTTTTGGGAACTTTTTCCTGGTAGAACGAAGTTTTCATTTTGAGAATTTGAATCATATACCTTAGATTATCAACTCATAATTTCGTGTGGAATATATTTGGATCAGCAAGGAGCTTTGTGAGCAAGTTAAATACTCTATTATATTGAAATTACATGTTTTTAGTTGTGTCCCAAGTGTTACATTAATTATTGCCAACAAATAAATAGATCTGAATTTTCCGGTACAGTTCTTTGTTTTGTGCATACATTTTATCCGCCTGAAAACCTTAGTTTCCTGAGTCTCAAGGAGTTACATTAAGAAAGATCAGGTGGAACCCATATAATTATTTCCCACTTAAAAAGGACCGACACGCCTTCTTTACCAAGTAATTGCCGAAAAGAGTACATAACGCAAATAGTACAACACGATCGGCAGTTAGAGGAAGTCCTGGTAAACACTTAGCATCAGACGCGATGGAAGAGATAAACTACAAATCTCCGGGTATGAAGACCGACAAAGGCTTAAGGCTTCGCCGGACTTCATAAATGGCTGGTATAATTGGTGCGAAATTAGTATCTGTAGCAGAAGAAATTCTCCGACAAGTTGAGCTTAAAATTAAGTTCGCTAGACTTTAAGAGGATGTCAATATTTTTAGTCGCAAATAAAATTTTCATCCAAAACGCAAGCAGTAAATCATGGTCCGGCTTTGGTCTGGTGCTTGTATTTTTTTCTAAATTTCTCCTTCCGTACCATTCCGCGCTTTTAGGCTTAACATGCTTCTTAGTTTCTTAAACACGGTAGGACTATATTTACTTCATTTATAAGACTGTTTTGTTGACTTCAAGTAGAACTAAACAATCTTTTCATAGAAGCAATAGATTATGCCCTGGGACGAGTTTAAAGAAAAATCATTCCCTGGAGGCCCTTCCTTCTGGCGTAGTCGGGTAAATAAGCTATCTTTTAGAATTACCTCCGCAGAAAATATTGTACATACAGACCTGGACCCCCCTTTTGGGCTTTGGAGGGTGAAAGTGACAGATTTCG
The DNA here is from genome assembly GCA_964036015.1 of Leptarthrus brevirostris. NCBI lineage: Eukaryota > Metazoa > Arthropoda > Insecta > Diptera > Asilidae > Leptarthrus > Leptarthrus brevirostris. Next base: position 124,755,411 of record OZ038372.1, read on the forward strand.
TAATTTTTTCGTTGTTTGTGTGCTAATCCTAGCCTGCATATCAAATTTCAGCTTTCTAAAACTGTTGGAAGTACCTACCTATAAGAAATTTTATATACAGGAACCCCCCTTTATGGGGGGGGGGGGGCGAAGTGGACTGTAAAAGTTACAGATTTCTTAATATTTGCACTGTTTTCATAAAAAAATTTTAGCTTTCTAAGATTTCAGGAAGTACCCTAGAGGTTTTGATGACGGAGGATGTGGACAAATGATACTTAGTGTGTTTCATTAGTCTGGTAACCACATGGGCTCTCTGGTATTATCCAGACCGAAGTTATGAGGGTTCGTAAATACGATGAAACGCTTCAAGAAAAGGTAGGTAGTTCCCAGATTAAAGGAAAAAGAAATGGAATAAAATTAAAATTTGGCAAGCAGTTCCTCATTTGTGCTCTGTTATTGAGTCCCAACTTCCCCATTATATGGCCCAACTATTTGATGTAATCTAATCTTTGAGAAACCCTGTTTCACGGCGAATGGTAAAAGGGACAAAAAACAGTTTTATTTTATTGTTTCTTGTAGAGAAAAGTGTCGAGAAGCGAATGGAACGTTGCTTTTTTAGAACGCGATTTTTTTTATATATATATATGATGTTGCCAAAGCTCAGGGGATGCCCTATGATGCTAGAGCACAGCCTTGGCAGGAAAGGAATTAAGGTTGGGGGAAATGGGTTAGGAGGTTGAGTGAAGGAGGTGTCGATGTACGCCCCGTTTGAAAGTTTCAGGCTCATAAGACGAGGGAAAAACAGAAGATGGTAAACTGTTCCACATTCGTGTTGTTCTGCTAAGAAAAGATTCCCGAAATTTGACGGTACATCCAAATTTGACCCGGAGAGTATAGGGGTGGGAGCGACTTGTAGATCTTGTATCGCGCGTTGTAATGAGTCTACAAGGAATCAGGCTAGCAATTTCGTTAGAACAATGGCCATGGAAATAGCGATAAAAAGTGAGAGACAACCGACATTCCGTCGATGCTCCGGAGAGGCAAGGCCCTCAGAGATTGAGGAATCGCCAATAAGTTTAACAGCCTTACGCTGAACTTTGTCTGACGCGGACAATGCGGTGTGTCCTGCCCCTGCCCAAATATGGTAATTATATTCAAGTCTAGGCCTAATGTGGGACTTGTAAATCAACGCTAAGTCGGGTGGGGTGAAATATTTCTTACATCTCTGTAGAAAACCCAAACATTTCATCGCACTTTTAGCGATTGCAAATACATGATCAGTCCAGCTAAGATTGCTGGATATCTCAATACCCAAGATCTTTAGGGAGGGTGAATTGGGTTTATTCACTCCGTCGTCTGAAATGGGTTGGGGTGAACTGGGCGTTTTTTAAGGGACATTAAACAGGATTGAGTTTTGGATGCATTAAACGTAACACGATTTGCTCTGTCCCAAGCGAGTACCATAGAAATGTCGTTGTTTAATGATCTAAACATGCGTTCCCGATTGACTTCTGTAGCATTTCCACGTGAATTCATTACAGAATCAAACGAGTACGCGAAATCAAGGGTGCTGTCGTCGGCGAAACTATGAATAGGATTGAGAGTAAGGGATAAGAGATCATTAATAAAAAGAAGAAATAAGGTTGGTGAAAGAACTGAACCCTGAGGTACACCGGCATTTATTTCGTAGGAATCAGATGTAACTCCGTCAATTACTACACGGATTGAACGGTCTGACAAAAAGCTCTCTATCTATTTAACGAGGGTAGGGTGCAGACCAAATGTTTGAAGTTTGGCTTAAAGGGCAGCATGCCAGACTCTATCAAAAGCCTTTGAAATATCAAGAGCGACGATTTCGGACTCACCGAAATTATGGAGACAATGATTCCAACGCTCCGTTAGAGCCGTTAGTAAGTCTCCGGTTGAGCGGCCAGCGCGGAAACCGTACTGGCAATCGTTGATAAGATGCTTATTTTCTAGATATTTCAACAACTGAGAGTTGATGAGTGATTCAAAAACTTTGGATATGATCGAGGTTAGTGCAATTGGTCTGTAGTTAGAGGGGTCGCATTACTCTCCTTTTTTAAGTATCGGCTGGACATGAGCAAGTTTCCATACACTTGGAAATATTCCTGTTGAATATGACAGGTGAAAAAGTTTGCGCAGAGGTTTAGCCAAAGCAGAGGCGCAACATTTTAAAATGCTAAGCTAAAATAAAAAGTCGCACAAGGCTGATATTACTGAATGGAATGAGACATATTTTTCATTTTCTAAATTTTAAGCCACTCTCCTGTACCTGGACCTTTTATCATGCGCCATCACCCATCCCATTTAGGGGCCTTGGCATATTTGTCGCGAGGGAATTTATCAGTCGACATATTGAAATGAATTGTTAAAATGTTACGTACTCTGTTTCGGAATCTGGCAAGATATTGGTGATCTCTTCGTAAGGAATCGGCAATTTTTCTGAACAACACGGTTTCAAATGTGGGTAACTAACTTTGCTTAACACTAAGATCTTAAGTTCATATTGGATCATTTTTTGCTGCACCTCAATAATCTAAACGTGTTACGGCTTTCCATGAAGCTATCCGATATGTCAAGGACGTCATCAAAACAAATCGGATGTATTTATGAAATATATTCTAGATGTTATGGGCGTAGGGTTGATTTTTCAAATAAGTTACAAGCCTATTTATTCTAGCCCAGGAGGAGCGCGCCATAGGGTGTCCCATGAATCGTATTAACATAGTGCACGGCTTCTTTTTATATCGAGGTGGTCTGGCTGACATGTAGCTTATTACCCTCCTACCGGGCTCATGATGAAGTTTAAACGACAACGGCGGTGTTGGATGTAATATGACGGAGTTTAAATAAATTATTATCCATGTTGGTCATTAGATAAACACCACAGTTATAAGTGAGAATTGATAAGTCTTCCATCCTAGAGGTTCCAGGTTTGAATCGCATGGACGGCGACCCATGTTTGTTTTCTGCTGACAACAGACTACGATCAAAAGATGGTGGTGGTGGTTCGGAATCCACCTTAAATTGTAGATTTACTTACAATATCTGCTCGAATCGCCCCAAGCCCCAAAAGGTGTTACGGGCAGTAGAGAGGGAGAGATAAAGAGAGAGAGAGAGAGCTGCATCTTGCTGCGATTAACGTCGGACTCAATGTTTTATCAGTTTAGTGATGTACCTGTGGCCAGTTGTCAATGGAAGTAACTACATAAGTAAGTGATAGAGCGTTGCCATTCCATCACTGGGGTCCAATGTCTAAATCGCACCGGCGGCAATGCAATGACTTTTTTCTGCAGACAACGGAATACGCAAGGACACGAGGTTACCTACAGAGTAATGTCGGTGATTTGGAATCTTCCTCAACTCATTGTAGTCCAATCGGATTGTGTGGCTTTCTTCTCTCGTCGCATCCCCAAAGGGAGTTACAGAACTAGGAAGGTGTATGTGGAGCCTACTATAATAGCGTATGACAGAGCTTTAATTAATAATAATTAGAGTTTCTACTAACTACCATTTAATTATCTAAAAATGTATATGTAAATAAACAATACCAAGCCAGCCCAGTTTTTAATTAACACGGTAAACGGCAACTTTAAAAAAAATATATAAGAACTAAAACTAAACAAGATTTAATTTAAATCCAGGTCTGCACAAAAGCCACTGTAGTTCCTGTCAGTCCCACAAATTGTGCAATGCAACAAATTATTTCCACGTTATTCAACTGTGGCTTGAATGACGTGTCCACACTTTTGCAACGTGTTCTTTCATTAACATGGCGGCATGTTGAAAATGTAATTCTACCATTAGAGATACTTGGAGAAAGCAGCAGACAGAAATCAGACCTGGCGGAGAAGAAATATAGTTTAGAGTATATATATCACACAAAGGATTTAGGGAAGAAGAAGAAGAAGTAATTTTTATTATCCAATTTGATGGTCTCTCATGTATTTTTCCAACACTAGTTTTGACGTAAACCAGTTGAAGGTGGAAACTTTAACTCAATTATGTCAAGTAGAAATATATACTGAAGGCTACTACCACATATAGAAACGTGCTTATCTTATTATCTTGGGATTACGTTCCATTGAACAAAAAGTAGGGGATGAACAGGGACAGTGTTATTAGACTGAAGGACTGGGCACTCTAATAAGAGATAATCTCCGTATTTGCAATAACTGTTAAGTAAAAAGTGCATCAGTTTGCAAACTTCTCAGTTCCCGCATAAATTTCATTTACAAAAAGCTTTTATATGAGACAGAAGCCACTGATTATTGAGGAAGCCACTCGTAAAACTTTTAGCAAAAACTGCCCTCATGCTCGTGCAGTGTACGAATATTAGCGTTTGGGAAGTGGAATGTTTTCAGGACACAATTGTATGGATCGGAGTGTCCTCGAGATAGAAAACAAAGCGCCCTTACCACCCCCTCACCATGCCGCGCAGACACTTTCCTGGATTGTCAGACTATGAAAATGATGGCCTCGTTTGTAAATTTCAACAAAGGACTACTCAAAAGTTTTCACAACATAAATGTGCATTGCCTTGTGCCTTGTTTATACAGAGGGACTATACTGTATAACGCCCAATAATATCCTGGCGCGTACATAAGAAGCGCATAATGCAGTAATTGCGAAAAGCTCTACAGAAATTTACTAATATTATGCAAAGTAAAAGTTTTTTTTAATGCTTTTCTTTTATATTCTTTTATCCAATGCACCCGAGTGTGAAAATGCACTCTGTACACCGACATTTCGTCCCCTCCACGGGATTTGACCATCCTTTACGACTCACTATCACTTGCGTTATTTTATTACTGTGATGCCATACCGTGAGTTTGCAGCTTTATTAAAATGAGTCGGCAACTTCACAGCGTCTGCAAAACATGTAATAATTTTAGAAAAATTTGGCTTTTGCACAACATTTACTTAAAAAAAACGTCAAAAAGATCTGCAGTATCCTTTATGCTTGGCATTAATTATTTTCGTGCTTCGTATCTCAGGCACCGTCGGTGTTCTTTTGAACACGAGAGATATTTTTTGGAAAATCTTTTATGAAATGGGCACGGGGATTATTCGCTAATTAGTTCCACAGCTAAAGGCGATATGATGACATGAAAATTAAAAAAGTTGTTTATCCGATAAAGTTTTACTTCTTTCTCTGTGCGGAGGTCATGTTGTTTACATGGCGGAACACCTTTTGACATCTGCAGGCATTACCAGAAATATAATTTTATAATTTTTCCCTTTTACATTTATTAATATGGTTAAGGAGCTATGCAAGAGAATAACCCCACAAAGGCTATAAATGGGTGGAAGAAACTGGCAAATGCAGATGCTTCTTCCCGCGTGGTTTTAACTTAAAAGTTTCAATTATAACAATTTTTAATCCAAAACATAAAAAATATATTAATCCGCTTAAAAAAATATGGTCGTTGGCATAAATCCAAACAAAAAACACAACAAAATAGCGAAACAACTTCCAAGATTGTACCTATCTAAAATAACAAAGAATAATAAAGAAATATATGGCAGCAGTTTCAGCTAAACATAACATTTTTAGATCTAATTAAATATTAAGTATTAATTTACTTAACAGTCAGACGACATTTTTAACATCTCAGCCTATGCCTACCGAAAATTGTTTTAAAGTCATAATCGACAGGGGGGTTTTCTCTTTTCATGCGATTCCCAAAGCTGAAAGAATGATCTATGAGCCTAAAGCACAGCCTTTGCAGGTAAAGATTTAAGAGTAAGAAAAATGGTTTTAGAAATTGAGTGTCGACGTACACCTTGTTTGAAAGTTTCGAACTTACAAACCTAGAGAAAATAGAAAATAACAAACTGTTGTTCTCCTGAGGAACGACATTATACTGTTCTCCTGGGGAACGATTCACGAAATCTGACCTCATTGTGTCTACCAGTAAGGCTGTAGAAATAGCAATTCAAGAGTAAGAGGCAACCGACATTCCGTCGAAGATCCAGATTCCAGATTGTAGAATTCCATATACGTTTAATAACCGTTCTTAAAACTTTGCCCTACGTGGACAGCGTATACCCGTCCCTTCTCAAATATGGAAACTATATTCAAGTCTAGGTCTGATGTGAGACTTGAAGATAAGCGCCAAGCCAGATAGAGCAAAGTACGTTGTACATCTCTATTGAATACCCAAACATTTCATTATATTTTTAAGCCGGATTTACACGAGAGACATATTCGTCATAATTTATGGTCATCAATTTTCACTGACGTGTAAACGGTCCTCTTTTTGTCAATATTTCGGTCATAAAAATTGTCGAAAAATTGTTGGCACTAAATGTTGTCATCATATTGACATCGTGTAAATTCCGTGTAAACGCGTGTTGTACATTCTGACTGAATAGTGACAAGCCGCGAAATAAAAATGAATTTTCTCATTCTTTTATGACAAATTGTCATTGATACAAGCGCGACTGCGGTTAATTAGTAAAATAAATTTAAATTTGTTCACTTTGTATCAGTGTACTATAGTAGTCAGAATGTTGAGGGTGAATAGTTCTATATCTAGGTGGCAAAGACATACTGAAGGCTACGTTTCGGTGAAACTGTAGAAGAATGGTAGAGAGTAGTGGGTGGTGGGTGAAGGAGAGGTGGTAGTGAAAAATGAATTGTTTATTATCGAATTGATAAGAGCAACGTTGATTTTAAGAGGTTGGATAAGTGAAGGTGGCGGAGGAAGGGCAGTAATGACAAAATAAATTGTTTCATATCGGAGTGGCAATAGAAAGAGTGCTTTGACATTGAGTTGTTCGATGAGAGGGGGAGGGTTGGTGTCTTCCAAGTGATGACGTGAAACCTCCGCAATATGTGAACTTAGGTCAACACCACCATTTAACCCGCCACTGTCACTTAGCGCATACTTGACGTGTAAACACATTTCGCACATAATAAGTGAACAATGCAAGGTGTGAAAAAATTAACTTATTATGTTATGTTTTATCACTGCAAGTTTAACAAAGGTTAGTATGTAGTGCCAACCAGCACACAGCAATGGAGTTCCAACCAGCATACAGGAATCCCGAGGCAAATGTAGCGCAGCAATTGTTAAATACAATCGACGAAGATTTTTTTAATTTACTCGTTACATTTAAATTTATTTTTAATTAAAATAACCCGTACATGGTTACTTTAAATTTTTTAATTAAATTTTACCAGCAAAATTTTAATTTGCCTTTACCTTTAAAAATTCCTCCTTCAATGCATAGTCGGAAAATAGATGATTTTGATATTGATTCCCGCATATTTATGTCTTGCTTGCAATTCTTTCAAGCAAGAAATCAAAATTACTGAAGACATTCTCAAGAAATTTTTATATAGCTCTGGATCATTTTTCAAAGCATAACACATAAGGTTTTATAGAAACCCCTTCCGTCTGAAAATAATGGACAGACCCATTCAAACCTTTTTTTTGTCGTTTAGCATGGGCGGCATACCAGGCTTCTTCTTCCTCCTTCTCTTCCAAGATCAGCACAGCAGCAAAACAAGCAACGGCTACTTTTTTCCCTCTTCCATAATTGAAGAGGCTTTTGTCTGTTTTGTCATTACAGAAATAACTGACTCGTTAGTATCTGTCATTCGTGTAAATTCTCTGGTTGCTACGCTTATCATTGTAAAATTAAAATTCGCCATAAAGTTATGAAACGTAGTGACAAAGCTCTTAATCAGTATTTATTTGTCATTAGTTTCCGTCGTGTAAATGGCTAGTCACTACCCGATGACATGACGTCATAATTATTGACACTTTGTGTCATTCTTGTAAATGCGGCATTAGTGTTCTAAAATAAATAGTCGGTCCATTTAATGTTATGATATTATACAGGATATTTCAAATCTGACGTGCGGGTGAAAAATCTCATCTACAAAACAAAAAATTTTATGGCAGGGGGGGGGGGGGGGGGGAGGAAATTATGCAGTTTGGGAGTTACAGGGTGATTCATAAATTTGTATATTTCAAGGTAAGCACATCACTCTTTTATTTACATCTTTTGATGTACTAAAGGCAGCGACATCAAACAAACGCCAAGAAATTATTATCATAATGACCTTTCCGAAATTCTCAACAATGTTTATATAATATGTTTTTACTATTGTAGGTACAGTCACTTTAAAAAGTAAAAACAATGTTTTTAAGTTACCAAAAATTACCTTTTTCTATTTTTATTATTTATTTATTTAAGCTTAATACGACCTATAAAAAAAATACAAGCTATAACATAATACTAATACTACAAGCTATAATAAATGATAAGCCATAATAAATAGTAAAGCTACAATATGAGCTATAATTATGGTAAATACAAACTGGAAGGAAGAAGAATTAAGAAAGGCAATCAAGATGGGCGGGATCAAGATATAAGGCTTTGTGAAGGGATGATTTACTCAGATGGAAGTCAAGGGAGGAAAGGTGATTGACTTTTCGTAGCATCCTGCTAATTGGTCCGCGTTGACCATAGTTCGTGCGATGTCGGTCGAGTTGGAAAAGGGAAGTGGACTTAATGTTGCGGGGATTGGTATAGGTAGGTAAGGATTGCAGGATTGAAGGGCAGTCTATGGCACCAGTTAATAGCTGATGAATGAAGAGAAAGTCGGAAACATCACGACGTTTACTTAGGGGTTGTAAGTCGATCAGTTTCAGACGGTTTTCATAAGGTGGAAGTTTGAATATGTCTACCCACGGAAGATCACGTAGAGCAAAGCGAATGAACCTTCGCTGGATAGATTCAATCAATTTGTGTAGGTTAACATACCTGGCTGGCATATTCAAGGAGAGGTCTGACGAAGGAAATATAGAGATATTTGGAAACATAAGATTGGAGAACTCTCTAGACCAGCGCTTCACAAACCCTAGCGCGGAATTAGATCTGTTAATTACATATACTGTCAATATGGGAACGGAAATTGAGTTCGCTATCACAGATTATTCTTAGGTCACATAAGAGTTAGGGTTAACATGTAGACTCTCGGGGTGGTGGTTAGACGCTTTCGGGAATAAGAGATGGACTGGCATTTGAAGTCATTGGAGGAGATATGTTTAATTATGTTCATGTCATCAGCAAAAATGGACAGCTCTGAGTATTTGATGACACATTCAACATAATTTATTGTAAGGATGAAAATCAATGGACCGAGGTGGCTGCCCTGAGGGACGCCGGAACGTGCGACAATAGGGTTAGATATCAAAGGCTTTACTAAAATCGGTGGCGATAACATCAACATCTCTACCGTTTTCCAGGGCACATAGTGTTTTGTAGACGAAGTCGGTAAGGTTGGTGGTTGTAGATCTACCTTTGAGGAAGCCATGCTAGGAGAGGAAGCCTTTTTTGAAGATGGGAATAATATACCAGCCCGTTAATACTGGCGGCGATTAGTTCGGTTATTAGTTATTCTCAAGCCCTAGGGTGGAGGGGTAACCATTGGATTTTTTCTTGTTGTTAATGAAGCTATAAGAACGCTTGGGGTCAGATTTGAGGCTTGTCTCCATCCATTGGAGGTAGTCACAGTAGAGGGTATCGCAACGTTCAGAAATAAATAGAAGAAAAGTTTGCCAACGTTTATTTCTCCTGTTGCGGAGAGAGCGTAATTCTTTGTCGCACGAAACGGGGGATGCTGAGAGGTTTTTACTAGGAAGAAAAGGGATATATTGTGTAAGACAAGCCTGAATTTTGGAATAGAATGCCTCTACAGCAACGTTAATTGGAAGATGTTGGGGGGTACAGCCAATGTTAGAGTTGAGGAGGAAGTGATTTAATTTTTCAAAGTCGCCTTTACGAAAATTGAAGAAAAGAGAAGACTCCGAACTTGAGAGGGCGTGAGATGTTCGTAGGAGAAAACGAGGAACAGGGGAGGATGGTGACAATAGAGGGAGGAGAGGAGACGGTTGCTTTCCGCGACAGCCGAGTTAACTGGGTCTGAAGAAAAGATCAAGTCTAAATGTCTGTCCAGAAAGTTCCTGACTCCGCTAACTTGAAAGATATCAGAAACGGATAGCTGATCGGTTAAAAAGGCTTCTTTGGCGGAAGAGGCGTTCAGGGTGACAAAGTGAGAACAGTCCTCAGACAATGACCATCAAAGACGGGGGAGGTTAAAGTCACCCAGTTCTTGCAATTTAGGCAGGAAATTCTTTAAATAGACACAATTTTAAGATAAAACGGTCGAGAATGTTTGTTTTGGGTCCAGAGGTAATTAATTTTAATTATTGCTGCAAAAGAGTTATTAAAATGTTAGGAAATCCAGGCACTTTTGTAGAAGTTTTGGTGTTAGGGATGGCAGACACTAACAGGTTGGATGTCTCCACGTGACGCAAAACAGATGTATCTCTTGGAAAATTCCCTTCAGAAGGTTCTGCGGCGGCTGTACTTGTGCCGACTGAAAGTACTGTAGCGGTCCCTGAAGAAGGTACCATTGGCAATATATTTGTTAGCACTTCCTCAGGTTCGGCGGTGGCAGAGATGTTGGACTCTCACGAGTCGGTTATCTTCACGAGAACTATAAACCGGAAAGTTTAACGCATGGTGAAAGTTCAAAGGCAATCTCAGCAGGAGAGGTAGAGCAGCCATCAAAACTTCTACCACCAACCCACAAGAGAACATCTTCGATACAGAAGGCAACTCATATCCCTAGCCAAAATATCGGACCCATCCTAACTAACAATATAACAAATGTTACTCTGGAAGGGACGGCAGCGACCAGCGGGAGGACGACCTTCTCCCTGGCGGCGGCGACTGACCTACGTCTAGGGGTCATGGACATGAGTAAGGATAAGGGGGGGGAGAGAAGAGCTGGCTCTACTAGAGACTTTTAAGAATGCCCTATTGAAGGCTTTGAACTCACTGAAAACGCCGACCTCGGTGACCTCGGAGAGACGGAAAGGGACCCGATTTTAGGTGGCCTAGTTCAGTTAATGCCCAAGGAGAGGCGTTTTTAGTAAATAAGAATCTCCCACTACCGGATGGCACGGGCTGTCCGGTGTCTTATGGAAGATTTTCTCCTTTTCCGCAAAAAAAAATTGGAGTTTTTATCAATGTGTAGCCTATCCATTGTTGCGATCATCTTCGTATATTTATGTGTATACCGACTTGGCCTGAAATTCTCTGAAATTCTACGTTCAGCCAGCGGATGTTAAGGATACGCCGAAGACTCTGGTTCGCAAAGGCTTGTAGCTTAGATGTTATTGGACAGGTTACTTTTCATGTTGAACCATATAACAGAATATATTTTACGTTCGATTCGAAAATCCGGAGTATGGTGCTATTGCGCCATATTTCAACAGGGGTATTAAATGCATTATTGATGTTACCCTGTACATCAGCTTCAGCTCCGCCGTCTGCTGTAAATATGCTTTCGAGATAGTAAAATTTCTGCACCTGTTTTATTTGCTGCTTTTTCAAGATAAATTTTATTTTTTCTCCTGGAGTTCAAGCTCATAAGTTTGGTGTAGAATAGAAAACATACATCGCCAACGTATATTAAAAAAACGCCTATAACTTCGGTCCAACACAGCAGTGTTACCATCCTAAAAACTTAAAGCTTTTTGAAAATACCTAAGCCCGCTTTCATGTGAAATAAGCAATTGCAGATGCCTCTGCGACGTTCATTCCTTTCGAAAAGATTCCGCCACTTGTTTCCTACACAGCTGTTATTATAGTCACATTTTTGTTTAACTACCACTAGAGTAAGATAGTCCTTTTCTAAAATCATTGAATCTGAAGGTATCTCTGGAATTAAGTGCATTAAGTTAGAGCCCGATTCAAAGCAAAGAGAAAATGAAATTTAAATTTAAGTGCAAACTGTGCCAAATTTCTCTGGTATGATTTTCATATGATACGCGAAATTCTGTCACAGTCGAACTTCATCAAAATAAGAACATATCATTTTGGTGGAGGAGCACTGAGAAGCTGAGATAATGTAATTACATGATCTGTAGAATAGTTTTGAGTGGGAATTAGTTCTCGGGTTTCGAGATAGCAGGCTCGCATTTCGCCAAACTTGAAATCTTTTAACCAAATATTCCTTCATCCGGGAATGAAAGTTTTATTCAAGTGCAAGAAGTGTACCAAGAAAATAATGTTATTATGCAAATGTCACGATGAAGTGAGCAGTCAGGCGTATCGGGTAGGCAACCGGATTACGTGAAGGATAGGATATATGAGGACTCTAATATTACAATTTATATTCCATCACGTGCAATGCGGGCACGTCAACCCCTGATAAATTGAAAATGTGAGGGTGTGAACACGTTATGTAAGCCATTCGGTCCATTAGGGCTGCAAAAGCAAAAAAATATAGTGAGCGTTGAAATTTTCTTTAAACGTCATACCACACCCGCTCCTTTTACGGGATGGAGGTCTTTAGATCTAGTCTTGACTCAATCGTAGCAATGAAGTTTTTATGGTTTACGACAGTGTTCGAAATCGTAGGTCGTAAAATACAAAGTGAAGGATGCGCTGCGAAAGCAAAATAACTTTGTCCTACAGATTCCAGACTCGCTTGCGAATTATAAATTCAAATTTTTTCCGATAAGATAAAGCCACAATCTAATAAGCCAACCTGGCTCTTATAATCTCGTAAAACTGGATAAACATTTTCATGAGCAAATAATTAATCAAAGCGACCATCTAATGCTTTGTGCTCTTGGATTTAATACTCTCGCTTTAGCACTGATGCAAAACAGTAATTTATTCGAATGCTGCGAAAAAAGGAAAGTCCCAAGTCACGACTTTCTTCAGAAATAAAGGAAATACTTTAGATGTTGATTGCAGAAGTTTGATATCACGTAATCAATCAAGATTGATTGGTGTGGATATGAGAAGTGCCGTATATAGCACTCCCTTACGTGATGCTTAACTGATTGTTCTCATTACACATAAAAACTCAACTGTTCGAATTGCTGTAGGTAATTTTTTAGGAAATTGTCGAAACTTTGGTTAACTTTTTACTTTAACTTTTCACCAAATAAATAAATATTCAAGACTGGCGAAAAAGGTGGTTTCCTGGGGAAATTAAGCTTTTCAAACGTTGAAACGTTGGAGTTGGATCAATGCGTTGAGCGGCAAGACCAACATGCCATGGGTCCCGGGTTCGAGCCCAGATGACCGTGAGCTTTTATTAAGAAATTAAACTAATCTACTCCGTCTCTGAGCTGTTGTCTAGCTCGCAGCAATGCAAACAAGACTCAAGTTTCCTCACTTCCCTTACCCTAATTCCCTTCCGGCCAAAACCATGCTAACGCATCAAAGGGTTGTCCCCTAGGATTTGGCCACATCGTATAAAAAAAAAAGCTCTGCTGCAGGGAGTGGAAGAATTTTACATTACAGACATATAAATTATATAAGAGGAACACTATTTTTAAAGTTACAACATTTTTTAGCCCAAATTAAAATGATCAACATTTGTTGGAGAATTATGCAATATATTTTTTAGAAATAGAAAAAGAAGAATTTTAAGAGTTCCAGTATTTAGAAAGAGTCAAAAAATTTACAGTAATAATATTGCTAGAAAAAGTTTTCTTTTGCTGTACAATTCCTTATACAAAGCTTTGATATAAGTAAGAAAAATTGGTCAAATTATAATCCTTTTTGGCCAGTCTTTTTGTTATTCTAGCAAGTATTTAGTATTTAGCACTGTGTCACGGCAGTCATTTTCATCGCTTTAGCCATCACCATTATCATCATCTTCTTCTTCTTAATTGCTTGTCAACTCGAAAGGATTTCTTTGTTGGGATGACTCAATCTCATCGGTTGTTTTGTATAACGTGTCTATAACAGCAAGCTGTATGTAGTGGGCCTTACACAACAGTTGGACAGCTCGGTCCTACCTGGAGTACAAGGGGTGCTCAGCAACCGGGCGCCATCGCCATCTGGTAGCGTTATAAGTCCTTGATGTGCGACACCACATAGAAAATTCCCGAAATTTAATTCTATAGCGGTTACACTCGACCGACATATAGGCGTTCTTGTTACTATTGTTCTCGTCGTCTCTCTTACGTTAACTAGTTTATTTGTGTATGTAATGTTGTTAATGTTTTTGAACAATTGAACATAATTATTACGATATTTACGGAGGTCAGTCAGAGCTAGAGCTCAGAATTGTTTTTACTATAGCGTTTCCATTTAATTTAAAAGTTTGACTGCATTTCCCAGGTGAGAGGTGAGACAACGACGTGCATTCCGTATAGAATTCGTGACGTATAGGATTAGCGATTCCTCAAGGATGGAGATATTCACAGCCCCCAGTAATTCGGATGAATTTACGATCCCTGCAATAAATCGAACAAGAATACTATTTTGGAAATTTTGTGCCAGTTTTCAAGGGAGTTCAGAAAAATGAGTCCCAAACGATAAGCGTAAAGGCGAAGTAGCAATCAGTCCAGGAAAGTTCAGGAAGACCAAACCTAAGGAATCTGCGCTGCACTACCTCGACGCGGTTGACGTGAACGGCGAAGTAGGGAACCGATAGATTTAATTAAGAAGCTTAATTAGGTGGAGATCATGAAGTTCCTTATGCTATCTATTAAAGATACCCAACATTGAGTAAGCCCTATCAACAATCGAGTCTACATGATCCTCGAAAGAGTTGAGGACCACATCCAGGACTTTCGTCTTATTAACCCTACCCAAGACATTCGATGTTGTCGAAGAGGAAAGGATATCCTCTATGGGAGAAGGTCATAACGGTGCACATGTCGTCTTTAAAGGAAGGTGGTTGCGTAAGTACGAGTGGCAGAGCACAGCCAGATCAGAGTTCAAGAGACTGCAGTCTGATTCGTGGGAAATAGTGTGAACAATCTTACATAACACATAATTTTACTACTGAATAAGAGAAGTCAAACGTCATTAAGATATTGGATAAAAAGGAGCTCAAGGACACTGTCCTGAGGCACACCCGAGGTGACAAGGATTTGTGAGAGTTCGAAAGACTGAAGTTCTTTTTCATGGGAAACAGTGTGAAAAGTCTTACATAACACAGAATTTTACTACTGGATAAGATAAGTGAAACATCATTAAGATATAAAATAAAAAGGAGCGGGCCAAGGACACTGTCCTGAGGCACCCCCGAGGTGACAAGTATTTGTTCGGAAAGGGCTCCCCGAAATAGGACAAGCTGTTTACGACAAACACACGTAGGTGAATAACCAATTGACAAAGCAAGAACGCAACCTAAGAAGAGACAATTTATGGATCAGGATAGCATGCACAATCCTTTCGAAAGCCTTACTGAAATCTGCAAATTCGTAGTCCAAATGTTTCCCTGCTTCAATTGAAGCAAAGAATACTTAATGAATGCAAGAAAAAGAAAAGATAAGCGCCATAATTGCGCTTCGAGTTCATAAACTTCCAGAACTGTTTCGGCCCGCTATGCAGCGCGGCTGTCATATTAGGAGTCCGGCAGTAGAGCGGAGAATTGGTGATAAAGGTTGGAGTACGCTAAGTAGTCATCGTGGCTTTCTAAAACACAAAAGCTCTCCCAAGCTTCACTCCTCAAGTTCCTCAGATGTTATAAGGTACCATCAAGCCAGGGACGAAACAAATTTGGGGATTCCGACCTAGAAATATCCATAGGAACACATCGGGAAAATAAGGGTAAACAACATCGTCATCGCGTACGGCTAGATCGACGTCGCACTGCCCTAGCACGCCAGACCAATCAGAATAAAGAAGCCAGTCATCAATGGATAGGAAGTCAGCCCATATGAAGTCGCTGAGTAAGAAGGGAGATGCATCGGCGGTGCCGAAAATCATGACAACCAGGATTACCGGGTGATGACTCGATTCAGGGACCAGAGAGGTTTGGCACCTACATACTTACAATCGTACCATCTGGGGCAGATAAAATCACAAGGTCCAGAAACCTACCTCAATCTGAATCATTAGCAATATGACAGTATTGATCCAAGCCAGGAGATGCTAGCCCCCCCCCTCCACAAAAAAAACACACAGGACTCAACCACTGGCAGGGTAATACGGGTTGTATTGGTGGCGAGCCGAATAGCTCAAAGTCGCAAATCACGGCACACAGCTAAGTCTCAATCACGCAGTCGTTGTTGGACGCACATCAAGCAGGTGATCATATCACAATGAATGTCTGCTAGTAAAGCGATATTATCAACAATATCGCCCTCAGAACCCTGACACAACGCTAGACACAAATATACACTTAGGCCGCGGGCCCGTATAAGCATGATGGCCCAGGATGATAAGGTGGACAGTTGACCGCCCCTGCGCACGCAGGGCGCCATCAAGATGTCGTGTGGCACTATCGAGACCATCATGAGAGCTAAGCGAACTCCCACCATCACCTGCATGAAAGGCAGGCGAATGAACACATTCTTCCCGAGACGGAGCACCCGAGATCATGGAGAGAGACCCTTGAAATGGACTGTCCAGCTTCTCCGAGTCAGGGCCAGGGGTAGCATGCAAATCAGGGGCTGCCAGAGGCACATGGGAAGCACTGCAGCAGGCAGAGAGAAAGAAAGAGAGAGAGGGAGTTTACGTCAGTGGCAATAGAGCCAATCAAGATTCCATTGGCCAAACCAGATGCAGACCACGCAGCGATACCAAGCTCTACCTGCCTAACATTACATAGAATATCATCAACCACCGGCAACACCGGTTAGATTCGCATCGATAAGACCAAGCCGGGATAAAGCCAGCAACCGCAGCCGGAACATCAGAGTGAGTCAGATACCGTCTCAACCGAGCTTAAAGGTTTTCCGCCGTGACCGTCATCTTTCCACTCTGAAGGCTCCCATCGGTGGTGGAGTTAATTCTCCTGGAGGTGATACTTTTGAGTTCCTGGCTCACCCCCGATATTTACGAACAGATGGTTGCCTGCGTCGACCACGCTGTTGATCCATTGCTGCTTTTTGGTGACTTTAATATTCAGTTGGGAATGCTCCGCGGATGACTGGTTGACTGTTCTCGATGAGTGTGACATTGACAAAGATGTTAAATCGTTTTACGATATTCTGTCGATTTGTTTTGCTAATTGTGTTCCCACCTCTAAATTCAATAATTCGCGTACACTTCAAAAACTTGAAAAATAAGGCTTGGAAAAGGATTCTGACCACTGTGTTTATTCTTAGGATTCTTAAATTTACCTTTTAGAAATAAGTTAGCAATCCTTATGCACTAAGCCCACAAGCAATTTTGGAAATTTGGAAATTCTCTGACAATTGTAAATCCCTTTGATGATTTCCTAAAGATTGCGTTTTTGGATTCTAACTGTGATAGTAGCTTTACAGATTTACTATAAGTTATTTGACGATGCTTCCGTCGACTTCCCTTCATTCTAAAGTTTTATTATTTGACGGAGCCGACGTCTTAAGGTACATTTAAAATTTGGCTAATAGTTTCTCGTGATCCTCATGGTGTTCCTGCTTATCTTTTGAAAAATTGTAGTGCATCTCTGGCTCCTCTTCTAAATAATTTATTTAACTTATCTATATACTCTGGTGTGCTACCTAAACCCTGAAAATTTCCAATGATTCTTCCTATTTATAAGAAAGGCCAATTACTAAATTATGTTGCATTGGCAAATTTTTTGAGGTCATGGTCTGCGACATTCTTTACATCTGTTGAAAACTTTTTTGGGCTCCTTCCAGTATGGTTTCATAAAACGTAAAATTACCACAACCAACCACGCACGTAACGTGTTTTATTTCGTGGTGCACTCTCTGACGAAATTAATAATTTCTGAGGCGTGGCTGAGGGTAGTCATCTATGACCTTTGCTTTTCATCATATATTGACCGTTAATTACGCAAAAGTTGTATCTCCAAGAATTTTGGTTTTGAAATCAAAGCTTTGGGAAGTTAAAGCTAACATTTAAGGTAGAAACTTAAATTTCATGAAACTTCCAATAGTAGCCTTAGAATAAACGAGATGACAACTAATCAGATACAGATACAGATACAGTGTTAGTCCTTGTGCGTTGATTATTTGACAAAAGATATACCACATTTTATTAGAAATGGGAATTCTGATTAATTTAGCTGTAAAGTACCTGAAATATGTGTCGTCGGTACAGAACATTTGTCAAGTCTTTAGATAGCAATGAAGTCTAGTATCGTTTGGGCAGAGTAAAATATAGGCCGAAAGAAGTGTTATTATCTAAAAACCTAAAAGTTATTAAGGAGTGGATATGTAACATTTGTGCACTTAACCATCGATATATCATTGCTATATCTTTGATTTTAACCGACTCGAGAATCCTCTGTTATACTGACAACGCTAACTTTTTCCTTTCTGTTTCAAATAATAATGACTGTGAATTTATAAACTCTGACCTAAATGGCTTTCGTATAGTAAACATTAACACGTATACTATTATGTCATTCTCTCGTAAACGGAATCCTCTGTAATTCAATTTCAGTATTAGCGGTAGTCCATTGAGCAGACTTGACAAAACCAGAGATGTGGGAGTCGTGCTTAACACTTAATTTTCATTCGAGGATCATGCTGACGCTATTATCAGTAAGGTTAATGAGACTATAAGCTTCGTTAAAAGACGGTCAAAGGAGTTTTATGATATAACGAAGCTACTTTATTGCAGTTTTGTTGGAATCTTAGACAATCTTAGAGTATGGTGCACCAGTTTGGTCTGCTTTCTATATGGCTCACATTGATCGCATTGAGGCTGTACAGGCCAGAATTGTGAGACCTGATTCTCTCGGTCTGCGTCAATATGCTGATAGACTTTTTATTCTTTCCAAAGTTTCCAAAGCCTTTAGATTCCTTCGCATGTTGTTCATATTCTACGCATTAATTCCAATAAATACGGTCGTGTTTTTTAGTAGGAGAGGTGAAAATCTTCAATAAGACACTTTACTGACCGTGCTCTACAGTAGAGTGAGATTCTAATTCAGTAAAAACATCTCTTTGGAGATTAGCCGGAATTAATTATCCTACAATCACCCCTAACCTCGATTCTCTAGGTCACTGCTAGTATCTTAGCCTTACTGCAGGAATCCATGTTGTTCCACCGTCTCCAGTGTCCTTTGTTGGTCCATGCGCTAATTATAATCTTCATCCCTCTTCTGTCCGAAACTTTACGAAGGCCGTTACAAGACGGCAGTTTAATCTGTTTCCTCCTTTCTTGACGGCCTTAAGCATCCTCTGTTGTACGCCAGATCGTTAAAGTTGTTCCATTTTAGGTTTCGTCCGCACATCTCTGCATCCGATCCACTTGACAATGTTTCTAATATATTAATTTTGGCTTCTCAACCTCTTAAGTACGACATCCTTGTCCGCAGGTTTACCCGGAACAAAAATAATCATTCTTCTAATGTCGTTAAGAACATCCAACTACGCGACTCATGTTAGTACGCTCATTAATTTATTATGGGTGTGAAGTGTTCTGAAAGCTGGATGCTATCTCGTAACGTAAATTGAATGTCGGGCTCTATCCCAGAGCACGTTATTTCTACGGGCTCAGACGATAATACGATCATGTATCTTCTCAAAGTAGAACAATTCTTGGTTGTGGCCTCGAATCTTACATAGAATCACGCGTTCTACTATATCTTCACTATTTTATGCATACCAAACTTCCTGGGTATCTGTATAATAAATTGGCTTTTGCAGTGAATTTGTGCATATCGACATTTTTATTGAACAACTGAACGTGAATATTTTTTTGTTTTTTTTTATTTGAATAATTTTAATTTGCTTAATTACCTGCACCTAATTTAATGAAATTTTTTTAACTGTGCAGCGTAAATCTATAATAAATAAAATAACAAATTTAAATGCTTACTAAAATTTGCCAAATTGTTTTACATTTTGTCATATTTTATAGATTTCCAACCGAAGTCGGGACCCAATCCCTCGGACTTAATTAACCTTAGACGCGCTTAATTTCAAAATTATTGACCGCTTTGACGATTAGAGTTTTCCTTAAGTCATTTTTACTCTGTATTTACATGCTTCCGATTTATATGTCCTGAAGTGTGGATGCAGTTTTCCTGTTGTACTGTGCAGTCGTTAAAATCAGTTAACCACAAACCCCTTTGCAATCGTCTTATGAAAATAATATTCGAAAATTTCGCACGCATGCCTTTCTCGGAAGAATCTTCGAAAAGAACCGAAGGGGATTTTCTTTTCTTAATATTTTTATCAGTAAACACCCCATTCTTTGGGAGTCGCCGGTGGTTCCTACTTATGTCGACCGCAAAGCATCTTATCAGTAGACACGGTACTGCACGGGTGTCTTAATTCTCCTATTCTTTTTTCATAACATTTTATCTCTGCTAACCCTGAATTCATGTATCTCGTTGTAACGGGGAGACACATTGGCTAGATAGACAGAAAGCACACGCAAGCGCTTTTCCATCCGAAAATCATCTCAGCATCCCGGAAAGCTTTGCTCCAGCATCTGTGGGTGGCAGCATCTCTGATCTCTGTTGATTTAATATTCTGGACCTGGACTCTGGTTAGAGGTAAGAGCGCTCACTGTTGGCTTTTTATCTCTCGATTTCGAAACAAGCTCGAACCACGACAATTATTATATTACGAGAACTGAACAAAACCATCGGTTGGCAGTTCTACGCTATCATACAGTATTCCAAAGTTCTGCAGATTTTCCATGCTCCGGTCTGTACCATCACTAAATCTTTAGTGAGAGTTTACGATCCCGCGGATACGGTCGTTCGGGTTAAATCTTTTTCAATTTAACGGGCACCCCAGAAAGATTTGGATGATATTGTTCAGGCGTAGTATAAGGGCCTAATATGCCGCAATTTGCACTTTTCCACTAATTTATTCAAAATGAGCGGCACTTGCGGGTGTTTCGAAAGTTTTGAAGTTCTAAACTTGCGTGGTGCTATCAATTTCTGCAAAGTTATAGTCCTCGGCGATAGTGCAAGGTGCTGTGGGCTCTCGAGATAAGTCAAGGAATAACATCCGTGCGGCCGCAGGGGCAATCATCTCATAAAGAATAATTTGTGCTAAAAGTATGTAAATGGACGCATTCAGATGAAGTGTGATGATATGTGCATTTAAGGTGCAATAGTAGGTTACGTCCGATCGGTAGTTGGCCGCGGGTGTGTGCTGTGCTATGTGAGCCAAATGAGAGAATATTTCTTGATCAAAACAACAACAAAACCAAACTAGCGTAATAGTTACGTACGAATTGAGGAAGTGCCTATGACGTGTTTTCCTTTCTGAGTTCGCCGATTCTATTTTTTTTTGGTATTTGTGATGTGCTGTTGTGAGCTTTCGCGGTTGATTACCTTCGGCGGGAATCAAGTGGTTTTCGATGCATTAACAACTTCTGCTTATTCTACTTTCGAGATTTATCTCTCGAATACAGTATCGGTGTAATATTGTAATGTATGTCATGTGCTTAAATGATTGTTACTCTTGGTAATCCATGAAGATTTATGAAATATTGTCGAGTTGGTGAAATCGCTGTGCTAAAATATGCCGTTTCGTTGGATTTTTTTGTTGTTGTTTTTATTTGGAATTCATCCAGCCATAATAAGACCTGTCATTTCGAGGAATATTGAGGAAGAGAATGGTGAGTAATTTTCTTTTTCGTTGTCAATTTACTTTAGTAATATATTTTTTGCACATGAATGTACATAATTGAGATCGACAGCTATTTAATATTTAAGCAGGAAATACCCTCTATATTCTTCGACTGTTCTACGACTAGGTGTTGTCCTTTATATTTCTTGCAGGAGTTTCTAGGCATCATCCTGAGATCTGTGCTATATTTTATCCTTCTGTCTTAGAAAACATAAATAGAGCAAGGTTGAGGGGAGAGAAGTTGTAAGTTGCAAAAGTTTTAATATCAAAGGTAACTCAAAACCTTTCTGCTAAGAGATTTTCATTAAAATATTTTGAAAGCGAAACTCCTTGTTGGCGTTTTTAAAATATATTGTTCAGGCAGATGAGCTTAGTTATAAAAACTTCTGTAGAAGTTTAATTGAAGCATTAAATTAAACAAAGTTGAAACATGAGACAGGTGGATGATATAACTTAATTACTTTTAAAGTTATAAAATATAATCTCATTATGATAAAATTAGTAAAAAGTTAATACGGTTTTTGACTTGAATAGCATTTAGCTTCAAAAATATAGGTTTTTACGAGAAAGTGTGTCAACGTAATTCTTAATGCGACTTTTTATTTAAAAATCTTAAGAACGAATTCTTATGGACTAAAATATTATGCGCTGTAAATATGTGGTATAATGGGTTTAAGTTAAACTAAAATGTTTTGTTCTGTCCGATGTCGGTCGTGTAGAAATCTTTTAAACTTTTACCTTACCTTCAGTTATATTTTAGTATTTATTCTTTATTTATCCTTTGTTACATAAATTTCTTAAGGGTATTGTAAAAAAAATGTTTGAGTGACCGGCTTACGTACACTACAACTCAAAAATAATATATATCCCGCTTATTGAGAATCATGTATGTTATGAATTCATGCTAATATATTAGATGAGGAAAAAGTTAAAAAAAAAACTTGGGAACTGGAAAATACAACTAAAGTAAAATTAATAAATGGATTAAAACAAAAGCTGGCCTTTTCCATTCTATTACTAGTCAGGATTTTCTGAATATGTACAACTTTGTAAAAATGCTTCATGTATATAAGTAATATATTCGCTAATTAGAATATAACTTTTAAGGCCTGGTTTTGTGCTAGTTTGCAATTTATTAATATGATATTGTGCTGCGTAAGTTAGAATAGGAAGAATTTTGATTTGTAAATAAAAGTTTATTGTCGAGACTTAATAGCGATTTTCTATTGAGTATGGTATACAGTGCTTTGATTAATCTATTAGTTTTATCAACGATATCAGAAATATAATGTTTGTGTGTCAGTGTTTTATCAACTGTCACGGCTAGGTATTTTAATTCGGATTTCCAGTTGATTTCAATAGTGTCGAATCTAATGTTGAAGCGTGGCAAACATTGTGTTTTGGTCGTATTTACCAGTTTTCCACAAATGAAGGTAGTCGCTAACATTTTTTAAATTAGTTTCCAGGATTGATATCATAATTTAGATAGTCACTTGAGGTGTACAAACAAGTGTCATCGCCAAAAAAATATAAGTTTTCAGGATCTGGTTTTGGAATATCTGCAGTATATAAATAGAGTAAGGTGCCCAAGAGAGACCCTTGAGGAACACCTATAGCTATATTGAAATTGGGAAGGTTAAAATACATAAGTTTGTAGATTAAATCGTCATGCCAAATGCAATCAAAGGCTTTCTCTTTATTTAAAGCAAAGGCGACTGTAAATTTACTCATGTCTAGGTTGTTGTTGATGCACTGAGTGACGCGCTTGAGTTGGTGTGTGGTCGAGCGTCCTGGTCTAAAGCCGAATTGTGATATAGTTCATATAATCAACAATTTATGAAATTCTGCTTTTCATGAGCTTTCAAAAATTTGCTGATCGAACTGAGTAAGCTTATTTGTCTGTAGCTAGAAACATCAGATGGTTCTTCGCCCGGTTTCGGTATTGGAATGATTTTGGCTATTTTCCAAGCTCTTGGAAGTACGATTGTTTGAGACAGGTGTTTTATATCTTGCTATTTTGATGCTATTTTTGATTGTATTTTGATACATATTTTGGGAAGGTTTTTAATTTGCCTATTATTGATGCCGTCGACACCGAGTGATTTTGTTGCTCTCAGGAAATCGATAATAACTTGCACCTATTTAGGTTTTGAAGCTGTAAAATCACTCTCGTTATTAGATTATTATATGAACATCACAGATATGATGCCTTTTCCCTTCTAGTTAAAGGAAGCGAGTTATTAACTTTTAGGCTAATTGCACGAAAGTGTTTATTTTTGAAAACTTTAATTAAATTTTCAAAAAAAAATTTGAACGTTTGTTTGCCGCTCGGAGTGTTTTGCTAAGTTGAGTATTTCTGTGGTCTTCTAGTTTTTGATTAATACTACTGTTTAGGAAGCTGAGTCTGGCTTCGTGAAGGAAAATATATCTTCGTTGTCATTTTGCTTTCTCTGAATTAAGATTTTAGTTTTATAAAAATGTATTTCAGCTTATTAGGTGTAATAAGTATTTTAGGCGTTGCTAAGTCGAACGACTTTTTTATAACACTACAAAAGAACCTGATAGATTCATCAATTTGAGACGTTGTTTGCGGTGTCCAAATATTGTAATGTTCCCTTAGCTAAGAAGCATTATTTGGCTAATAGACGTAATAATTTGTATTCTTGATGTCAGCAATGAAATTGTTACTGGTGTTTGATTGACAGTTTAAGCTGAAAAGAACCGAGAGATAATCACAGGAAACAGCGTCGGAGCACATCGGTTCGCAACAAAGTCTGGTAAGTATGATGGATCAGGAGAGAATAACAAAGGACGATTATTTATACTTCTATTTATGTGCCGGAAATAAGATAAAAAGATAAAAAAAGAAAAAAGAAATTGAAAATTAAAAATTAAAAATCAAAAGATGAAAGGAAACTACATATAATATTATAAAAGTAAGTTGTACTGTAAGAATAGCGAAAAAGCAAAGCTAAATATTAAAAAATACTTAAAGAAATGGATAATTATATACATATGTATAGTATGTATGTACAATTCATTGAAATCTACTAAGTTTAAATAATTGTTAATAGTTACCCACCAACATAGACTTAGAACTGCGCAAAACAAAAGAAATTACAGATTTTGGGGCATTTCAAGCGAAGCGGACAAGCAACAATTTGGAAAAACTTATGTAGGACCTATTTCAAAGGCAATTAATCATATTAAGAATATAAAAATAAGTCAAATAGTGATTCTTATAGGAAATTGCATGGTCTTCACAGTAGTGGTATCGAATTAGAAATTAAATCTTTTCTTCGTGCAAAAAATCCAAAATTAATATTTAAAATTAAATTTTGACAAACTTCGACCATTTTAATTTTTTTTTAAATCGTTCAAAACATTTCTTAAAATTTATAGTAAATTTTATAATGGGATCTGCATTATTAAAACGTTGTGGTATTGCATACTCATTGGATACCCAAGTTCTGGCGTCATAAAAGAAAAGAAAAAATTTTGAAAGACAGGTAAAAATAAATTGCAATTAGTCCAGGTAAAAATACTGTTTTCAAAATTTTTTCTCACTTAAAATAATTTGTTTTTAATAATTTCTAATTACGTGTGAATTTCGAAGATGCTATATCAATTCGTTTAAAAGTTAGAAGCCCTTGCAAGGCGGATGTACAAACAGCGTTGACACAAGACAAAGGCTTCGTTAGAGAGCCTTTGGGTACGGAACCTTAAAGAGAGTTGCCTTATGTTGGGTTTATAGCTTTTTGGGTTGCACGTTTTCAAATGACATATTCCTAAATACAAGAGTCTTTAGCTGGTAAATAATAGTAAATATAGATAACGCTGACTGCTTAGTAATTTCTCTAATTAAGTTTCTTGTAAATTTGTGCAAATCTGTTTAAACACTCCTTTCTAAACAAATATATACTTGTGACAAGTACAACAATTTTGAGCTTAGGTGATAGCAAATCGAGGCATCGTTTTCTGATAAATAGGCTGTAGAAAAACAACTTTTCTATTATTCATAGTTATTCTCACAAACAGTACTAAACAAAAATATAATAAAAATAATATCATGGCAGCTATGAGCGTAATATTTTGACGTTTTATCGTTGGAATTTGGAATGCATACTACACTGTAAATATTAATGTGTCAAGAATGTAAAACTTATACAAATATAGTATCTAAACTCCCATTATTATCAACACCTGTTGACAGTTAAATAAGGATATCATTTCTGGAACTTCCCGGAATAACCGCGTAAGCTGATTTTTTTTCAAAATTGAGTTAATATCTGATTTTATATCTCTTTATATGGTACCTTTCATACAGTAATCCCAAAGATTGCAAAAGCAGATTATTTAACAGTGAAAACACGATGTCTAAAACGACTGTAGTATACAATATCTATGAGGATGAGACATAAGAATCTCGATTTCCCAAAAAGCTGATTTTTGAAGTTTGTTAGTTTGAAGTGGTTATTCCGGGAAGCCACAGATTAGTTCTTGAACTGTGAAATAGTTTTTGTCACTTGACATACCTATTTATTTGTACAAGAATGTTTGCAGTAATTTTTCATAGTGGGGTTTTGGAAAAATTGTTAAAAAGTAGCAACACGAAACATTTTTAATTTAGCCATTTATCAGTACATTTACTAAAAACTTATTTTGACAAAATTTGCATTGAATTGATACGATCATAATTAATAAATTAATCTATACAAGTTTACGTATTTTACATAAATATAAAGAAATCATAAATTGAATTAGGAAGATAGTTTTAAAGCCGCTTTCAAGTACTAAACGACCTTTCATTTGAACATGTAGCAACAGGCAACACAGCAAGTACTTTTAATGCCGGAAATGTACCTACTGGAATTGCACATCTAAAATTATGATCAATCGTAAACAAAATAATTGAACTCTATTTAATAAACAAAACAAAAGGAATAACCACCTTGAGTGTATCGAGAGCATCGTGTATTCATGTAGTATTCCGAATCAGTAGTATTCATGTTTTTACGCCCCATCTTCAATTCACCCGAAGATTCACAAACATTTGTATACTGAAGAATATATTTGAAATAATTCCGGTATATCCACCTCTTTCTCTTCTCTTGAAATATTCGGTTTAAATATAATTTTAACATTGTTAAAAATAGTTTAATGTTTGATGAACTTATCCTTTAAATGCGTTGAAATGAGTCCAAAACTGTTACACGAAAAAAGTCTTCAATTGTATCTATTTCAATATTCAAACGTTGTTGTGCGAGGGTTTTTGATAGCTATCTCGTTTTCATTACATATTTCTATTACTTTTTTAAAAATCTTTTGAAAAATAGTAACTAGATTTTCCCGCCTTGGATTATGTAATTTCATCCACAGCACTTTTGGCCAATGGCAAGGATTGTGCTAGTTCAATCCCTTTCTTTGCAATTGTCTACTTGATCGCAATTAAATTGACTGTATTAATTGCATTACTTGGCAGGAAAACTATTAATCAAATAAATTCGTATAAATGAGATTTCATGAATAGATGTTACCTAAAATTCCAAGGAAGCCAATATTATATTTCAACCAAAGTGATAAGTAAATTATGTTATATTATCATCAGATGCAAAAGGGCCCTTTGTCATTTTGATTTCTCCTTCATTTTGCCTTTTGTATTTGCATTATTATATTACTTTTGGAAGTAATCACATTTTCGTCAGTGTGAAATGAGGAGCTTTGGTAAGTCAGACTATCATAGGCTTATAGGAAATTAAATTTTCTATCCAATTCCCTATTAAGCTAATTTTTTTCAAAAACTGGAAATGGCCCTTCTTTCATCTGATAGGCACAATCATAACTTTGGTGTATTGCTTATGGCCGATTAGTAAAGAAAGGGGTACTCCAGTACTCCAGGTACTCCAATCCCACGATAAGATACAGTGAGAACACATTTCTCTTTCGCAGAATCAGGACTCTCAATACGTAAATAAAATTGTTAACTTTCGGGTAAGCATATTATTGATTTTCTATAGTACATATTCATATATGTATGTTATAAATAGGTAATATAAACTATTTAACATTATTGAAAAGGTGGAGTGGGCTACCTACATAAGTAGAAAGATTTATTTATTCCCATCTATCTATGAGTTCTCTAATGACAAATGCTTAATAGTGCATTAATTATTATTAATTATGACCACTAACCCAGAAATGATGTGAATAAATTCATTTTTTTACATTACTCCAATAGAAAGAAACGTGTGGAAAAAAGTGAAGATTATTCGAATAAAGTAAACCTCATCATCAAGTTGTAAAGAATATAATTTCTCCTTCCTATTAAAGATTTTTGAACGGTTACTTTATAAGCAAATCATTGCTTGCATTGAGGAGAATTACCTACTTCATCGTCTTCAACTGGATTTAAATCTCCACATAGTTGCACCACTCCATCATTGAAAAATATATCCGTTCTGTAATTGACAGTAATGAGGTATCCACAATTGTTTTCTTTGTCTTTAATAAGGTTAACCATTATAATTATAATTATAGATTTTTCAGCTCTTCATGCACACTTATGT
Organism: Leptarthrus brevirostris; assembly: GCA_964036015.1. NCBI lineage: Eukaryota > Metazoa > Arthropoda > Insecta > Diptera > Asilidae > Leptarthrus > Leptarthrus brevirostris. The sequence goes on from OZ038372.1 coordinate 124,783,537, forward strand.
CATCCTACCTCCTAGAACGAATCGAAATTGTTGTAGGTAATAATTATTCCTCAAATTTGTTGGGGGGGGGGGGGGGGGGGTTATTGGGCTACATTTTAAGCTTATTTTTGATAATTTTTTTTGACCATATGGTAAATTGAATTAATATATAAATTGAACACAATTCAAATCGTCGCACACTCCTCAAAAAAAAGATACATTGCGGTGAACATCATAATTTATCACTGGATCATCCCAAATAAAAAAATCGAAAGTTTATGAGTTTCTCGAGGTAATGACGTCGAGATTTTGATGGTTTTTCAGTTTTTGGCATCACCTAGAAATCAAAACAACGAATTTTTCTTAAAAAAAAAAGAGGCAAAACTCAGTATATTTGTCATTGTAACACTAATTTTAATGCAAAAAAATAATCTCGACGTCATTACCTCATATTTTATGTATTAAAATAGTGTAAAATTTAAAGAGGATCGGTGAACTAGATTTTGAGTTACAGTGTCCACCGACTTAACAAATGCTATATTCGAGAAAAACGCGTTTAAACTGTTCTTTTGTATATAGAATGGATCGAATGGAAGGAGACCCGAGGCACTGTATCTCCGGCAGTTTTGCTGAAATCGACCTCAAATTTTAACTGGATACTCCTCACCCCCTCACCCCCCTCCCCCCATTTTAAAGGAGTTTATTTTAGGACCCGTTCTTTTCTGTATTCTTATTACTGATTTTCTGCAGCAAATTGGTTGTTTACAATATAATTTATGTGTGGACGATTTGCAAATATATATTTGAATACCTTTTGGTGTAATTGAGAAAGATAGTACTTAATATAACCAAATCAAAAGCTAAAATTATTCGTTTTAAAGAACCAAATCAGAATCTATAGTTTTATACATGAAAAGCACGCCATACTTTCCGCTCCTTGCTCTCAATGGAATGCTATTGAGTACTGTGAGACTGTTGAAAACCTTGGTATTATTTGTAACAAAACAAGTGTAAGGATTAAATTAAAGGCATTGTTCCT